>BSBK01013766.1:0-165801 GCA_027943335.1 Chamaecyparis obtusa | reverse complement strand
ATATATATATATAATCTAATCTAAACACTAACCCTAACCATAATCCTAATCTTGACCCTCATCCAAGCCCTAACCGTAACCCTAAAAATTATATAAACTCTAACATTGACCATGATTTTACCCATAGCCCTAAACTCTAAACCCTAACCATAATACTAACTCTAAGGCTAACCATAACTATAAGGTGTACATAACATAAACCTTAACCCTAACCATAATACTAGGCCCTAACCCTAATCATATTAACTTACTCAATATATAGCACTAAATTGTAACACTAAATCGTAAACCTAACCCTAATTCTACCTCTAACTTTAACATAATTCTCACACCAATATTGAACCCTAACAATGACCATAAACTTGACCTTAACACTAGACTCTAACCCTAATCATAATAATAAGTCTAAACCAAAGCCTAACCCTAATGTTAACCCTAACCATAATATAAACTTTATCCATAATATGAACCATAATCATGATATAAATATAAACCTTAACCTTGAATGCTAACCCTAATTGTAACCCTAATCAAATTAATTTATTTATTGTGTTGTGTGCCTTTTGGCTGCAACTAGCTAACATATACTCTATATTTAAAATACGCTGAGATGCATCAAGGCATTGAATTTTTTTATTATTCACCTTTAATATAGAGAAAAAATTAAAGTTGAAAAATTCAATGCCTCGATGCATCTTGGTGTATTTTAAATATAGATTATATATTAGCTAGTTTTAGGAATACGCTGAAATATGCCCTGACATGTACAATAAAGTCATTTCTAGAACTCTAACACCAGAAGACCTAAACATGATGAGACAATACATGTTGAAAGATTACAATGAGCTTGCAGAGAATTGTGAGGGTTCTTGAAAAAGGTTACAAGGAAATGATGAATATGGAGTTTACACTACAAGAAAACCTATTGTGAATGCTTAAATACAAACTTTCCAAACATAGAGCTACTGGTACTATTAACACAGGGATGAGGAATGTCGAGATAGTGAAGATTACATTGCTTGGTACTCTATTTACTGCCATCATTCAAAATGATAAGAAACTGCTCAGATTTACTCACTGTGATTTGACATAGAAAAGACTTATTTGAAATTAAGAATGGTAATGTAGAGGATGTCTCAGTGCATGGTTATGTCAGTTGGATTTAAAATGGGAGATTGTTGAAAATGTGAATCCCAACAGTCACTTGACCATTCACCTTCTAGACTATTAACTTGATTATTGAATATATTTGTATAAATTGATGTGTACACTATCTAGTGGTGTATTTTTGTTTAATTAATAAAGATATTTCCCTACTTGAAGAGTTTTGATATCCTATTTATGTGAAGCACTATAAACTTTTATTTTGTGTTTTATTTCTATAGCTTTATTTCTATGTTGAATTTCATTTTTAATTTTTAATTTTATGTTTTGCCATTTTGTGCATACTCGAAAGAGTCATTGCAGTCATTGCAGTCTATGAGAAAACCAAACAAACCAAAACTTAAATCAAATGAAAACAAAAGGTTTGTTTTGGGTGGTGTTCATTATTGATTCGATTGGGTGCTCAAACACTAAGTATTAATTTAGTTTTTAAACTAAAATAATAATATTTTTGTATGTATTAGCATATTTATTTATGCATGGGACATGTTTCTTATAATTCACTTATTAACAAAATATGATTTAATCTAAAATAAAATAAAATTACTTGGTATGCATATCAAATTTGTAACAATAATATATGTTGCAAAACATTGGTTATATAAATATCATATATTCAATATCATTTTTAAGTTATTTACTTTTCCCTTAAAGTACGTATGTACAAAATCTTAACTCTTGGAATGAACATAAATCATTATTTTGTATTTAAATTTATTAATAATTTTATTTTATTACATATGTTTTATTTCAATATTTTTGTTTAGTTTACTATAAAAGAAACAACATAAGTAGAAGATATTTTCTATAATAACTCAAATTATAATATTGATAAATATATTTTATAATTGTTGTGAAACTATGTAAACAGCTAAATAAAACTAATCTTTAATATCTTGTATGAACAATTGAATGCAAGTTTTTGGAAAAATTGTGTATGTAAATATATCATACACAGTTTTTCTTTTGCAAAACTTACATCAAGTTAATGTTTAATAGAAAAAAATAAATAAAGAAAGCATATCGATTCATAAGACGGTGCAGAGTACATCACTTATTTATAACGGTGACTATAGAAAGCATATCGATTCATATCGTGCACAGTGCAGCACTTATTTATAACGGTGATGGTAGAAAGAAACACCGTTTACTTAACAAGCTTATTGAGAGACAACATCTTAAACGATGGAGTTCAATTTCATCGATTTGCTTGTGTCCGAATCTGGGCAGACAATGTCACAAGCTATGGGGGCCAAACTTATACCATGAATTGCGTGAATATGTGGCACGGTAAAAACGACGGGTACACTTGGACAGGAACAGACGTCGACCAAGACATTCGCATAATACGTTTCTCCTGCGGTCATACTCTGCAATAAAACACACAAATGAAAGAAAATGAAAATGGTTAATAACAATAACAAAAAAGAGAGAATGCTTGTTACTGCAGAGTTATAGAAACGAAACAAACATACCACTTCGAGCACCCAAGAATTACTACCGAGGCTTTTCATCTGCGGAGCATCAAAAGGGTTCCCGTCGCCCAATACTGTATCGTTTCCCACAACCTTATACACTCCAGATCCCAGCTTATGGTAAAGTTCAAACTGTACCGTCACTGGGCTTTCCGCAGCGCAGGATACAGTAAGCACGCCGATAAGCAGGAGCATGGAGGCGAAGCTTTTCACTGATGCAGCCATCACTCTTTCTCTTTCTCTTCTCAAAGCAATCAGAAAAACTAAATATTGATGTGGAAATATTGAGGGCTAGACGGGGTTTATATAGAACAACGTTGGATGAAAGAGCCAAAGTTCAATTACAAACACGTCGGAAATCAGGGGTTGCTCCTTCCATTATTTTCCTTTCCTATCACGTGGTACATCTGGCTCCAATCTTTTTATTATGTGGATATCTCGATTTCAAAGTCTTTTCTGTTTCGCCTTTTTTACTTTTAAATATATTATAATCTTTTTAACTATGCAACATGGCCATTAGTTCGTCCAATGAACGTCAACTAAATGAAATATATACATATTAGCAATATCCATATATTATATAATGTATAATGTATAATATATTGTCTCAAATTCGGCAAAATTTTATTAAATATCAATGAATTTGAAATATTGTATTTGATTAAAATACTATTCAGTTGGAAATAAATAGCTTATCTTTTGTGTATTTGACATTTAGTATTTTTGTGGATTTAGTAGAATTTCAATTTTGAGGTATTTGCACTTCAACATCATGTAAAGAGAGTCCTATTATGACTAAATTAAAAAAAAATTAACATTACGATATTGCCTATCTTCTCTCATACTAGATATATAATGCAATTTGAAATTTCATGGAATTTCAAATTGTGTAATATTTTATAACATATTAATGAATTTGACTTAAAAAATATGGACATAATATATAAAAATGCCTAATTGTTGGCTTTAGTGGGCTCTTGCTTTGAGACATTTGTAGCCCTACATCATGCAAAGAGAGCCCCATTTCATTTAAATTAAATATTTTTAACATTTGGATATGTGGACATCTTTTCTCATAATAGAAAAAAAAACACAATTAGAAATTTCATGGGAAATATGATGGTCAAGAGAAATTTATTGTTGAAATGTTAAAGTATTTTATTATCATAATTTGTAAGAAATTATAATGCCTCTCCGACGTTAACTTGGCAAGGAACCATTTTTGTAAGTAAACCTTCCATATTTGTTACTTGAGACTATGCTGAACCAATGATAATCCAAAATATAACTTCTTCTTCAATTGTATGAATTAGAATTTAGTTCGTCGTTCTTAATTTCCTTACATAAATAGGTGATAAATGTATGTGTATCCCCCCCCCCCCCCCCCCACACACACACATTTTGGACATGTATGAATCATTATATGTAAATACATTCATACCTCTATTATTCAAATGTTTAATAGATATATGCTCTGAATGTATGTTATATTATGTTATATTCACACTAACTATATATTTAGATTAAGTGGAGTTTCTACACTAATTATCTTAGGCCCAATTATTTTCTTGTCTCAACTATGATGTAACTACCCAATAAGAATAGTACTTGTAGTTACCATGTAATAAATTTGAATTGTATTTATAAGTTGTCTATGTAGCATTGCTAGAAACATTTTGCATTTAGTATAGTAGATGTTCAGACAACTTGTAAAAATAAAATCCAACTAGTTTCCAATAGATATCATATCAATAAAGCTATGGAAATTTAAACTTTGTCATTAAAAGTAACTTGACTATAAGCATTCATGAAATTTAAGGATGCTCCTCTAAAACATCCTCTCATTCAGATGACATGTGTCGACAAGGACACTTCTTCTTGAGGATGGTTCACTCATTTCTACTTGAGCTAAACAATATTTGAATAATTAGAAGGATTAGTTAGCATAAAGGAGATAAACTTTTCTTTAAACAAAATTAATGGTTTATAAAAGTCATAAACCCATGATCACTCAACATATTCCAAAGTTATGTATTAAAAAATTACAATGGATCTTTGCTAATGGTTGATTTTATACATGAAGTCATTAGGTATGATATGTTTTAGTTGTTAAGAATTAAAATTCCTGACTAATAGATGAAAGAGAATTGTCACAAAGGGGTGCAATTAGAGAGGTTATGGAATGGTTACACCAGAAGAGGAAACAAATGATCACAACGTTCCATGAGTGCATGTCTTTTAATAATGTAATTATTTGGGGGGCAGAGGGGTCACTCAATATTATTTTCCCTAGAAACAACAATAAAAGTTATTGGATTAATATTAAATAGCTCCCCAGATTCTTGGTGCGAATGGAAATAATGATGGAAGCCATCAATGATGTGCAATTGGTGCTAAGAGTGAAATGGAAAAATGGTATGAACCGTAGATAGGAATATTGATAGTGCAAAATGTTAAATAATGAAGTATGGACAATACTTAGGGTATCTCATCAATAAGGAAAAATATGTGTCAGATCTTATGTTGCAAAGCATTGTATCACTATGAAAAAACATGACTTTACAAAGTTTTTAAAAAAAGATATATGGGGTCTTGGAAAAATAATGGTCGATTGGAAAAGGGGAGGAAACTCGTGAACCTCAATTGGGAAGGGTACAAACTATAAGGATCAATCAAATGTGGGCATCCATTTTCAAATAAATGAAGGAGATCATATTGGTGCACTCCTTGATCCTTAGGGATAACATCATTACTTTTCAAACACTTAGAGATGTGGTAGTATTGACATTGACAACCATCATATTTAGCAAGGGTATCTTTCTCTATTTCTTCTATGATTTCTAATTTTTACATACGCATTCCTAGTTTCTATATAGGAGCTTTAACTATAAATTGGGCTTAGTTGTTTTGTTCTTCATTACATTATTAATATTCTTTTGGAAATCACCCACATCAAATTTTACGCATTAGTACTCACCTCATGAAAACACCAAAAAATATTATAAATGATATTTGATTTTCTATCTATTATAATTGATCATTAACTTAACATGCATAGTGTGTTGTCTTTTCTCTTTCCTCTATGGTTTTAGGGAAAGATATTTTCCATTCCCTTTATATGTTTTCTCTAAGGATCTACTTTCTTTGATGATGCACCATGCATTTATCATGTTACATTCAATTCTTATATGGAAATGTTTTTGTTGATTCCTAGTTTTCTCTTATGCAATAGGCATGTATTATTTATAAAAAAAACCCCTTCTTTTTAACAAAATCATGTTCATCCTAAAAGAATAACCCTACTTGGGTACCTAAAGTGTGTCATCTTTCACCAGGAATCCCTTTTCCACTTAGTAATAGGTGGGAAAAAAGGATGCATTCTTTTTCTCCCCTAATTTTTGTGAAGGCTTTATCTATTTTCAAGAACACCTCTTGAGGTTACATATCTTGTAGTTAAGATCTCTTCCTTTTAAGTGTCTCTTCAAACTTATTGTGATCTAATAACCTTTCACTATTATCTTTTCCATGGATGACAAGATTCTTCCCTATTTTTTAAGGTTATATAATACAATTTTGGTAAATTAAATCCACTTGGTACATCTTTGGCATAGTATAGGGTTGTGTGGGGGTGACGTTAACATACATTTGTGTGGGGTATAAGTACAAACCTATTTCAAATTGTTCAACTTTAACTTTAATGACATAAAAGTGGCATTTATGTTTAGAATTAGGAGATGATGTAAACTGATGAAATGTGTAAAAGAGGATGAAATTTAACTCTATAATTTTTTAAAGTTTTTTTGATCAATAATTTACATAGTTTTTTTATTTTTGAAGTTCATATTTTAATTGCTAAAAAATGGTTAAAAACTAGGGTCTAGTTCCCACTCAAAAGGTATATGCAAATAATCTTTTTTTTTTCTCTGATTTCAAAATATGTTATAGATGACATAATTAGCTAGTATAGAAACAAAGAAAGATTGGTTTCCTATGTATATTTTCTCCCTTATAAAGTTACTCATAGTCAAACTTATCTAGAATCGACAATTTTTGTCTCCCACAGAATTTCCCTTATCAAACCTACGCCATTAAGAAAATAAATTATACATTCTTGAAGATGACTCTCTCCTCTAGTGTTAAATATAAATTTTAAATTTTTCTTCTATGATTTACTATTTTTTCTTTTCTTGAAGCAACCTCTTCTTGAATGTTAAAATACATACTTATAGTATTTTGAAATTAGAATGTATTATATCTAATCAAAATACTATAAAAATTATATGATGATAATCTTGACCATGAGCTCTACAAAAGGGTACTTTTATATTTTTTTAAAAATCATTTAAAAAGAGGAGTTATTGAAACATCACTTTTTTAAAATAATTTTATTTCCTTTGTAATTGCACCCAAATTTGTATAAGCATGCATTTAATAAACATTTCCAGTTAGAAAAGTTGAAGAACTTATCTAACTTAGCTAGAATGAATCTAACTATACCATATGTTTGACAAAAATTAATTTTTAGTTAGAAATACTCAAATTTAGTTGTGCTGATAAGTTATCCTAAAATGTGACACAACTTTATGCTTTTAGGTAAGGATATCTCCTTGATATTGGAACTAGGTTTCCTTGTTTTATTTTCATTATGATATCATTATGTCACCATCATGAGGGGGTCATTTATGTGTCCTTCTTTTACATTATGAATCCTTATTCACCATGGATTCCTAAGAAGACTATACATTCCTTACAACCAAATCCTCTCATGGATCTCTAAGGATACTATGCTTTTCTTCAGACTAATCCTTCTCATAGATGCTTAATGAGACTATGATTTCTTTATGATAGATCCCTCAAATGGATCCTTGAAAAGAGTATTATTTTCATTGGAATGATCCATTTTTTAAACTTCAATAAGTAGACAATATTTTCCTTAGGATATTCTAGCTAGTCCTTTTCTTTTAGATTAGCTTTTAAATGATATTTACTTGATTATCTTGTGGTATTGGTTAAATTTGAATAACATATCTTTCTAGACCATAAATTCTACCTACACATCAATATCTCTTATGAGGTGAGTGGAACTAGAATTATAAATATTTCTTTCTAGACTTTCTAGTTTTTTTCTCATTTTCTCTCCCATGGATCACCTAGCATAGCATTAATTGGTAGAATATTGAGTTCATGGCCCCTCTCTTTCTCTCTATTTTCTCATAGCTTTTCTAGTGGGGTATACCATGGAGTGTTTTATTGTCCTTGCAATATCATATTTCCCTTTCCATGAGAACACTTTTAGTTTTAAAATAAGAAGAAAATCATGATACTAGTGGTTGGAAAATTTTCTCAATTGAGCTATGCTCAACTAGTTCATTTGCAATTTCATTTTTAGTACTAATCACCTTTTTATGTCTTCTTTTTTCTTTTTTGTCTTTTATGTTTTTTTAATCTTCCCTTGCACATGTCTGTTTGAGTTAGGATCCTTTATTTAGGGACTTTTATCCCTACACTTAGTGATTTCTTATCTCTTTTCAATTTGGCCCATGATCCTTTTTATCAATTTCTCTCTTTTACTTTTCCATGAGCATGAGATGGACTCATAACACTAATATACAGGTGTTGGCAAGTGATGTTTTGAGAGAACTATGGATGACTTGAGATTTTCATTTATGGAAATGTTACCCTAATTTTTATATGCATGCAAATTTGGCAAATATCTATCCCTAGGTCCCTATTTTAACCCTGCCAAGCACTCTGCAAATTTCATGGGTTTATCTACTTCCCTCTGGTCTCTACAGTGGTTTCTAGGTCTCTGGCTAGGTGTAAAACCCTTAAAAAATTCATAAAACTAGCCATTGTGTCTAAAACCCTAGAGCTCTGTTCTATTTTGTAGTTACTTTATCAGCCACTTAAATTTCCCTTTTAGCATGTGTGCATTTTAAATCCTTCAATCGCCAAATCTCTGATTCCTGATGGTTAACCCCTTAACACTTTGCGATTTGGTGAGCAGTTACCATTTTGGTTGGCAGTCTTGGTCTGGCGGTCTTCATCCAACAGTCTTTTATGTGGGGTCCCCGTCAATGAAATCAAATAGCTATCTTATGATCTGAAAGGTTTGTGTCAGAGCATCAGATCATGCATTGACCGTCAATTCCCTTTCATGAAGCACTGTAGTGTGTCAGTGGGTCTGATGTCATGTCGTCCTATGTGGAACCTCCTGATTGGTCGAGAGATCATGATTTGTAAAGAATGTCAGCGAAGGCCTAGCGGTTGTCAGTCAATTTTGATCTAATAGTTGTCGCATGTTCACAAGGAGTTTTTCTGACACTTGCGATCATGCGACAACCATTGATCCTGCTTTATCTCCGGGCCCTATTAGGTGGGTCCTTTTCTGGTGATGTGCTTGTTTTCTATTGGCTCCCAAGTGACAACTAGGATCTATCAGTGGGACCATGTCAGAAGGTCTGCGGATGTGTCAAAAGAATAAGATCTATGGTGGTCATAAGATCTCATAGGGTCTGTCAAAGGCTTGTGATCTTATGACAACTATCGATCTTCCCTTCTATACAGTCCTTCAAGGTTTAGTGGGTCCACTGCCAGGTGTACACAGTTGGTATTTCTTGATTGGTCCATGCGTGAATGAGCCATTTCTTGTCTGTGGGGCTAGGTTCTTTGGGTGGTTAGAGGTTCTGATAGTCGACAGAAGATCCATGACTATCGTATCTTCGCAAGGGTTGTGTCAGAGGTATGATATTTTTAGATGACCATCGATCTTGCTTTTTGTTAGGGGTTCATCAGTGGGTCCTCATTCACTGATGTGCTTGAGTATGATTGGTCCAAGTGGTGATGATAGGGTTAGCAGTGGGTCCATTTGTCAGAAGGGTCCTAGCCTAATGAAGATCTATGGCGGGTGTATGATCTAAAGGAATATTCGGAGGCTATGAGATCATGCACTTGCTTCTGGATTGGAATCTCGTTCTAAGTGGGTCCGATGTTAGAAATAGCTGAGGTGTTTGCTGATGAGGTGAATGGAGTGAATAAGGGTTTGACATGTGGCAATTTTGGGCCCAAGTTTAATGAAGTATTAAGCGAATCAGTGACTAAGGATTTCTCTTGTTCGCTAAATTTAACTAGGGTCAACCGATGGATTAAGTTATTCAGCGACCGCTTTGTTCACGTAGTTACTTAACCCGACCAAGGTCGGGATAAGTTCTTCGTGACTTAGAGAAAAGTCTTTGATCATGTAGTTGCTGAGTGACTTAAGAGGGAAAAGTTTGGGGTGAGGCCAAATTGCCAGGTGTGTCGATGTGCTAGATTCCCATTGGTCCAAGTGTGCCGATGCAGATTTTTGACTTTTCAAGGAGGTTCGCATTTTTTTCAAAAGTTGATCATAGCCGTTCATCTGTCAGGAAGGGTTTCTCATCGACATTCGTGTTTTAATTTCAGACCCAATAGCCATTATGATTTGAATTTGAATATCTCTGCAAGGGTTTGCTATTCTTTTGCTCTTTGTAGCCATGCACAATGTCGGTTAGCTTAGGAATTTAATTCTCAGGATGATTGTGGTTGTGAAGTTGATGGAGATGACTGCTCCCCAGTGTTGCAGGGTACTATGCCACATTTTCACACTAGGAGATGGTAGAAGGAGTTTGTGCCACCTTTTGGGCAGTACTGTTATCCAGGGAATTACAATCAGATAGTGAGCCTTCATGGCTTAGTGGAGTTGTAGGTGGGTAGATGAGTTGAGGTTGTTGTGTCTGTAGGTGAATTCAGTTTAGAAGGATCAACATGCAAAGGAAAATATGATTTGATCATCGGTGTTCTTAGAGATTTTGACCAGTGTACCTTTAGGGTTTGATTATTCTAATGTAAAAAACTTGTAACCCTAGTTAGGTCTTTTGACTCTTGCTTGCACACAGTGGAGTATGTATATATTCTATTTTTGGAGCCTTAGGGCTCAGAGTCCACATTTTTGTAAAATAACAAAGTCTCTTTCTTAGAAAGCTATCCATGGTGTTTCTTCCTGCTCTTTAGTTTTCCACATTCTGAAATCTTTCATTGATAATTCAGATATTGCAGAGGTATTTTTGTGACAATCCTTCATGTCCCTATGCTTCCTTATCTGAATTATCTCTTATTGGATCAAAATATATGATGTTTTTAGTGAGATCTTAGGGTTCTTGATCCCTCTTGCTTTCTATAGTTTTGTGTGTTATTGTGTTTGATTTGATTTAGATGTTTTTATGGGTATACTTCAGCCCCCTAATAGTCTTGTCTCAATCCTACACCGAGTTGCAGAAGTGAATGTTTTCTTGCAGGTCATAAGTTGTGTCTTATGTTCAGGCCCTCCTATGAAACATCCATGCAAGCCTATTAAGTAAGTTGTGACCTACTAGACCTAAGCCTTTCATTGATTCCATTCCTCTATACTGAGATCCAAACCCTAATTTCTGTGTATCACCTAGTAGGTAGTTTGCTTTCAGTCTTTTCCCCTTCAAGCATTCCTTTTATCCCTTTCCCTCAAAGAGTTGACTTTTCATGTCTAGAAGCAAATTAGGTTAATTATCCAAGAGGAACTAGTCTAGAACCTGGAGGTCTCATCTCAGTTAGCATAGGTCCCACAACCTGGAGATGATTCCCATGTTATACTAGGTTAACAAGACTATGAGAGCTTGAAAACAGGGTGCAAACTTAATGTATAACAATTCTGGCATGCCTGGTGGGACTAAAGAACTTCATTGTTTAAAGATTGTGTTATCTCTGATATGCAAATTGCATAATACAGGCTTTTAGAAGTTGTTATATCAAGTATATCTGGCGACTGCATTGATTTCAAAGATCCAGGCCAACTTCATTTAAGGTTTATGAGAAAGATTGAGACTAGGAGCTCAAAGCCTACTCAATTTTCAGAGTTTCCCTCAAAAGGGAATCACAAAGGCAGGTCAACTCAAAGAACATCCCCTGCAAAGAGAGTTCAATCAACACCACTAGATACCTCAGAAAGGAGACCTTTTCCCTTTCATTCTAGAAGAAGAGGTAGATCTCTAACTAGAGATCTAGAAGAGGATTCAAATCAAGTAGCAAATACAGCTCACATAGTTGTTAATCTTCAGATTCCAACTCCTACAATGGCTAGATAGTTTTCCTTTGCACCTTTTAACCAAGGAAGTCCATTAGCCTTTTCTCAACATCATGATGTGCCCTTGGTGGCACTTAAGAGTATAGCACTTAAGAGTATACCTGATTTCACAGGTGAAGGGTAGAAAACTGCTTTTGAACACATAAGAGCTGTGACCATCATCTATACCATACACAACATAACTCAAGAGGATGTGGCCATAAAATTATTAGCAGCCTCTCTAAAAGGTAAGTCTCTTGAATGGTTTAGAACTCTAATTGTTGGTTCTATTACTTCATGGGATGAGTTAGGAGATGCATTAAGTAAGCATTTTGAGGATAAATCAAATAACTTGTTTTTGGTAGAGCAGTTAACAACCATTCAGAGAGACCCTCAAGAGCAAATGATAGATTACAATAGTAGATTCCTCAAAACATGGAATAGAATTCCAGTATCAGTAAGACCATTGGCTGACCATGCTTTTCTATATTACTTACAAAGCTTGAATGTTCAAATTTCTATCATGATCTAGTCTATGGGTGGTACTTCTTTACCCCAAGCTTTTGACATAGTTGTCAGGGCTGAAAACTGTCTAATCCAAGTAGGCATGATTGCTAGAAGGCCTCCAATGCCCATTTTTCCTAGCCTTCAACCCATTGCACCTGCACAAGTACCCCCATTTACCCCTATTCCTACCATATTGGCACCTCAGGCTAGTACTAGTGGTCAGGAGCTAACAGCTAGCTTCTCTCAGGAGTTACAAGAAATAAAGAGTAGCCAACAAAGTAGTCAACAAGAAATGACAAATTTATTGTAGACCTTGACTAAAGAGGTTACAAATTTGAAGAAACAAGGTCAACGAATTAGACCACCATTTCAGTCACAAGGCCAAGGTCCTAATCAACAATATCAAAATCAAGGACAACCTTATCAACAAAATAGGCCACCATACCAAGGAGGGTATCAAGGACAAAGGCAAAGTTTTAATCAAAGACCATTCTAACCATATAACCATGCACCTCTAAATTCTACAAATCCAGTGAGGGATATGGTTCCTAGTCAAAATAATGTGGCTATGGATAATGAATAGTGTTTTCCTTGTAATCAACCTCGTAATCAAGCTACATGTTCAAATGGATGGATGAACCAAGCTCTAACGGTTCAAAATGCCTCACAAGCTCAATTAGAGGCTTCATCTAGTGGATCAGTGCCTCAACAAGAATCACAAGAAAAAGAGACTGCTCTCTTTAATTTGGAGCAATCAAATTTCAATGGAGTCAATGATGAGGTTGCCTTTATTGCCTATACAAGGGAAAACATAAGAGCTCAAGACATTGAAAGGGAAGATTCCAATACCAAAGCCACTACATCTACAAAGCTAGTACAACAAGCTACTCCCATCACACCTAAGGAGGCTCCTGCCATTACAAGCAAAGAAGGCCAACATTCCAAAGAAGTGGAGCCTGTCAAACCAAAGACACAACAAAGAGTACACAATATAGCACCTTATAACATTGTAGACAACATGAAGAAGGTGAACATTACCATGTCCATGTGGGACTCTTTGGCTCTTCCAGGACAGCCTGAAATTCTGAAGAAGGCCGTGACTGAAGTAACAACTCCTCAACCTACAAAAGAAGCTACAAAGCCAATGTTGGTTAACACTGGTCAAGAAAAGGAGGCTCCAAGTAGCAACTCCAAAGGAAATATCACACAAGGTAGGAATTCAAAGCCACCTCCCTTTTATGTATCTTTAATCATTGGAAAATCTTTAGTGCATAATTGTATGGTAGATAGTGGAGCCACTAGCATTGTAATGCCCAAGAAAGTAGCTGACCAATTAGGACTAAAATATGAGCCCTTCCAAAAGAAGGTTACACAACTTGATGGATCCTCGATCAATACTATAGGTGTGGCCAAGGATACCATTCTAATTCTACATGCTAGTCCTAATTTTTCCATCCTCCTTGATATATACATCATAGATCTCCTTGCATTATTTGCTATATGTCTTTCAAGGGAGTTTAGAGCCAAGATAGGAGGCTACCTATCTTCTGATTGGTCTCACATGATTTTTCATACAAGGTATGGGACCAAGGTCACCATCAAGTCAGAACCATTAGCAGCCCACCACATAGAACCATATGTATCCAATACCATCAATGTAAATTGCCCTATATTTGATAACAATGACTTCCAAACCATTAGTGAAGCAAGCACAAAGATAGAAAGTATCCCTAATATTCTTCTAGATGAAAGAGCTTCAGAGGCCCAAGAAAATTGAATTTGGGATTTTGGTTTGGGAAGTTATTTAATACAAGAAAGTGAAGCCATAGAACCAAGCCTTTTCAAAGAGGACACTAATTCAAAGGATCAGAACAATCAGGTTTGGGAACTATTTTTTGACGGAGCTAGAAGTAGACATGGTTCTGGTGGTGGTGCTATGCTAGTGTCCCCAAAAGGAGAAATGTATTATATTGCATTTAGATTCATTTTCTCCTACACTAGAAATACTGTAGAATATGAAAGTCTAGTCAATGGACTAGAGTGGGCTAAAAAAAGAGGGCTTAAAGCCTTAAAAGTTTATGGTGATAGTGAGTTAGTTGTCAGCCAAGTAAGAGGGATAAGTGCAACAAAAAATGATGTCATGAAAGTATAAAAACATAGAGCTTGGGATGCAATTGAAGATTTTTGTGCTTTCAATATTGTTGCTAACCCTACGAAGTTAAATCAAAATGCAGATAGGTTAGCTAATGTTGGATCTCAGTATGACATTCCAAATAGCAGTTCAAAAGAGATGGATCAACAACATATCAAAGTGATTGTCAAAACTTCTATTCCTGATAATAATGTCAATTGGCAAGTGTTTGACAATGATGAACAAATTCTACAATTCTTGTTTGGAGAAGATGCTTTTTCAGAGTACAATCAAGACAGGCTATCACAAAACTATGGTGATCAAGTGATACAACTTAAGTCTAATAAGATGCCTAGAGGTCTTGTTACCTTAGAGACTATCTTCAACAAGGATGATGAAGTTAAGAAGAACAAAGCTAGCCTAGTAGTCCAACAAGAACATTATGTTGAACTAGAGTTGGAACCAGGTAAGAGTTTGCAGTTTGGAACGATAAACATTGAGTTGGAAAAGCAAGCTTATACCCAACTATTTGAGAAATTTAGTGATGTTTTAGTATGGTAGTATGAAGACCTCAAGGGTTTTGATCCTGCCCTTTCCCAACACACCATTGAATTAGAACTTAATGCCAAACTAGTGAGGCAAAAACAAAGGCCTGTTAATCCCAAACTTGAGCCACTTATGCATAAAGTACTCAAACTAATAGAAAGTGGTATCATCTACCCCACTAAGCATATTAGTTGGATTTCCAACCTTGTTCATGTCAGGAAGAAGAATGGGGAGCTAAGGTTATGTGTTGAATTTAGGGATCTTAATAGAGCTCTAAAAGACCACCATCCACTGCCCTCCATGGAACAAATCTTACAATGTGTCTCTGGATCTGAGAGATTTTCATTATTGGATGGCTATTCAAGATACAATTAGATCTTAGTAAATGAAGAGGATCAATATAAGACTTCATTTACAACCAAGTGGGGAACCATGGCTTATCAGAAGATGCCCTTTGGTTTGTCAAATGCAGGTGCTACATTTCAAAAGGAAATGGATATGGCCTTTAAGAGCCTAATGTACAAGTTTGTGTTGGTCTACTTAGATGACATAACTATCTATTCAAAACATGTAGCAAATCACATCAAACATTTGAGGAAGATCTTTGAAAGATGTAGAGAATTTGGGATATCTCTTAATCCCAAGAAATGTGTGTTTGTAGTTCATGAGGGAAAATTGTTGGGATATGTGGTATCCAAAGAAGGGATCATAGTCGATCCTAAGAGAATTGCAGCCATCCTAGAGCTACCATTTCCACATCATAAGAAAAGTCTCCAATCTTTCATAGGAAAGATTAATTTTGTTAGGAGATTCTTGCCTAACATTGTAGATTTACTAAAGCCTTTAACAACCATGTTAAAGAAGAGTTCAACTTTTATTTGGACCAAAGAAGGGAGAGTCAATTTCCAAGCTATCAAAGAGGCCTTAATAGAAGCCCCTACTCTCCTAAACCCAAATTTTAGTAAGGATTTTATCCTTTATGCTTATGGAGGACATGATGCTACATCTACAATGTTGACTCAAGAAAATTTAGATGGATTGGAGCAGCCTATTGCTTTCTTTAGAAAAGGTTTAAAAGAGTATAAACAAAGATACTCTTTTGTAGAAAAACATGTTCTTGCTGTGGTAAAGAGCCTTAAGAAGTTTAGATATTTGTTGACCCATAGCAAGGTACACTTGAAGGTTACTCATCCAAGTGTCAAAGAATTTTTTCTTTCCAAAGACCTTAATGAGAAAAGAGTTGGTTGGATCACCAAGGTGATGGAATATGACATTGATATTCAAACCACCAAGCTGGTTAGAGGAAGAGGTCTTTGTGAGCATTTGGCATCAGATGGAAGTTCAAAGAAATCAAAGCAAATAGATGCATATCTGGTGGTGCATTCTATTGAAGAACAAGCCAGGGCAACTAGTTGGTTGCCTAATATGATCAATTACTTGAAGAAAAGACAATGTCCTGTAGCTTTGGATTAAGCAAAAAGAAGATATTATAGATTACGAACTGTTCCTTTTGTGTTGATTGATGAAGTTCTTTTTAGAAAGGATCACAGTGGTGTCCTTTTAAGATGCATAGATTCAGAAAAGATAGTTGATGTCCTATTTGAGTTTCATGATGGACCTTCTAGAGGTCAATTTTCTCCTAGGACTACTACTTTTAAGATCATGAGGGCTAGATACTATTGGCCATCTATCTTTAAGGATAGTCATGAGTATGTGAGAAAATGCATCAAGTGTGCCATGTTTGCAAGAAAGGAGAGGCTTGCAGCCTTGCCCCTATAACCAATTAGAATAGAGTAGCCTTCATGAAGTGGGGTATAGACTTCATTGGCATGATTAATCCTCCATATAGTGTAGGACATAAGTGGATAATTACTACAATGAATTATTTCACTAGATGGACAGAAGAAATTGCTTTAAAAAAGGCCAATAAGAGTGTTGTATTAAGTTTTTATGATGATATAATTCATAGGTTTGGCACTCCAGATTCCATCATTTTAGATAATGCATTAGCATTCACAAGCATCAAAGTTTCAAAGTGGGTAATCAAGAATGGCATCTATCTGAATACCAGTTCAAATTATTACCCTCAAGGCAATGGCTTAGCTAAATCAACAAATAAGAACTTGATTAGGATAATCAAGAAGACTCTGCAAGATAATCAGAGGGATTGGCATACCAAGCTTAGGTCTGCCTTATGGCTAGATAGAATTACTCCAAAGAAGATCATTGGGAATTCTCCTTATGTGTTAGTGTATGGCAGAGAGGCCAAGTTGTCTATCTCAGTTGAATTGCCAGCTCTGGACTTGGCTACTCAATATGCTCTATTTGAAGGAGGAGACCCCTTGTAGATCAAATATGCTTAGTTGATGGAATTGGAAGAGATCAAAGAAAAATCAATGCAAGATATGGAATTCTGTCAGATCCAAACAAAGAGAAACTTTGATAAAAGAGCCAGGGTCAGAAATTTCAAAGTTGGAGATGTAGTTCTCAAATGGGATGAATTTAGATCCAAGCCTAGCAGACATACAAAATTTGATTCATTTTGGGGTGGACCATTTGTTATAACAGAGTGCAAGGGATCCAATGCTTTCTAGCTATCAACTCCGGAAGAATTTGCCCTGCTAATTTCAGTCAATGGTTTCCACTTGAAGTCCTACTTTGAGGTTAATCCCTCTTTGTAAATTCTTGTAATTATGTTTCCCCTATTTTCTTTCCCTATTTTTCTAGGTTAGTCCCCTATTTTCCAAGAAGTGCTCTGAGCATAGTTCCAGTTCTACCTCTCTGAGAATTTTGAGTTTTGATGACTCCATTGCCCAAGGATTTGATGTCAAGGTCACTAGTTTTCTATGTCTATTAGGCTGACATCTAGTAGAAATCGCCAACATGTTACCCTAATTTTCATATGCATGCAAATTTGGCAAATATCTATGCCCAGGTCCCTATTTTAACCCTGCCAAGCACTCTATAAATTTCATGGGTTTATCTGATTCCCTCTGGTCTCTGCAGTGGTTTCTAGGTCTTTGGCTAGGTGCAAAACCCTTAAAAAAATTCATAAAACTAGCTGTTGTGTCTAAAACCCTAGAGCTCTATTCTATTTTGTAGTTACTTTATCAACCACTTAAATTTCCATTTTATCATGTGCACATTTTAAATCCTTTAGTCGCCATATCTTTGATTCCTAGCAGTTAACCCCTTAACACTTTGTGATTTGGTGAGTAGTTACCATTTCGATTGGCGGTCTTGGTCCAGCAGTCTTTTATGTGGGGTCCTGATCGATGAAATCAAATGGCTGTATGATGATTTGAAAGGTTTGTGTCAGAGCATCAGATCATGTGTCGACTGTCGATTCCCTTTCATGAAGCACTGTAGTGTGTTAGTGGGTTTGATGCCACATCATCCAATGTGGAAGCTCTTGATTGGTCGAGAGATGATGATTTGTAAAGAATGTGAGTGCAGGCCTAGCCGTTGTCAGTCGATGTTGATGTAATGGCTATCACATGTCTACAAGGAGTTTTTTGACACTTGCGATCATGCGACAACCATTGATCCTACTTTATCTCTAGGCTTTGTTGGGTGGGTCCTTTTCTGGTGACATGCTTGTTTTCTATTGGCTCCCAGGTGACAACTAGGATCTGTCAGTGGGACCATGTCATAAGGTCTGTGGATGTGTCAAAAGACTAAGATCTATGGTTGTTATAAGATCTCATAGGTTCTGTCAGAGGCTTGCGATCTTATGACAACCATCGATCCTCCCTTCTATATAGTGCTTCAAGGTTTAGTGGGTCCACTGCCAGGTGTACGCAGTTGGCATTTCCTGATTGGTCCATGTGTGAATGAGCCATTTCTTGTCAGTGGGGCTAGGTTCTTTGGGTGGCCAGAGGTTCTGACAGTCAGCAGAAGATTGATGAATGTCATATCTTTGCAAGGGTTGTGTCAGAGGTATGAGATTTTTAGACGACCGTCATTCTTTGTTTTTGTCAAGGGCTTGTCAGTGGGTCCTCATTCGCTGATGTGCTTGAGTATGATTGGTCCACATGGTGATGACAGGGTTAGTAGTGGGTCCATTTGTTAGAAGGGTCCCGACTTAATGAAGATCTATGATGGGCATATGATCTAAAGGAATATTCAGAGGCTATGAGATCATGCACCCGCCACTGGATTGGAATCTCATTCTCAGAAGGGTCTGATGTCAGAAATAGCTGAGATGTTCACTGATGAGGTGAATGGAGTGAATAAGGGTTTGACATGTGGCAATTTTGGTCCCAAGTTTAATGAAGTATTAAGCAAATCAATGACTAAGGATTTCTCTTGTTCGCTAAATTTAACTGGGGTCAACCGATGGATTAATTTATTCAGTGACCTCTTTGTTCGCGTAGTCACTTAACCGAACCAGGGTTGGGATAAGTTCTTCGCAAATTAGAGAAAAGTCTTCAGTCGCGTAGTCACCGAGTGACTTAAGAGGGAAAATTTTAGGGTGGGGACAACTATTAGGTGTGCTGATGTGCTAGATTCCCATTGGTCCAAGTGTGCCAATGTGGATTTTTTACTTTTCAAGGAGGTTCACATTTTTTTCAAAAGTTGATCATAGCCATTCATCTACCGGGAAGGGTTTCTCATCGATGTTCACATTTTAATTTCAGACCTGCTAGCCATTATGATTTGAATTTGAATATCTCTATGAGGGTTTTTCTATTCTTTTTCCCTTTACAGCCATGCATGATGTTGGTTAGCTTAGGAATTTAATTCTCAGGATGATTGTGGTTGTGAAGTTGATGGAGATGACTGTTGACTAGCATTGCAGGGTACTATGCTACATTTTCATGCTAGGAGATGCTAGAAAGAGTTGGCGCCACTTTTTTGGGTAGTATTGTTATCCATGGAATTACAATTAGATTATGAGCCTTCATGGCTTAGTGGAGTTGTAGGTGGGTAGATGAGTTGAGGTTGTTGTGTGTATAGGTGAATTTAGTTTAGAAGGATCAACACGCAAAGAAAAATATGATTTGATCATTGGCATTCTTAGATATTTTGACCAGTGTACCTTTAGGGTTTGATTATTCTAATGTAAAAATCTTGTAACCCTAGTTAGGTCTTTTGACTCCTACCTGTGCATAGTGGAGTATGTATATATTGTATTTTTTGAGCCTTAGGGCTCAGAGTCCACATTTTTGTAAAAGAAGAAAGTCTCTTTCTCAGAAAGCTATCCATGGAATTTCTTCTTGCCCTCTAGTTTTCCACATTCTGTAATCTTTCATTGATAATTTAGATATTGCAGAGGTATTTTTGTGACAATCCTTCATGTCCCTATGCTTCCTTGTCTAAATTATCTCTTATTGGATCAAAATATATGATGTTTTCAGTGATATCTTAGGGTTCCTGATCCCTCTTGATTTTTGTAGTTTTGTGTGTTATTGTGTTTGATCTGATTTAGATGTTTTTGTTGGTATACTTCAGCCCCCTAATAGTCTTGTCTCAATCCTACACTGAGTTGTAGAAGTGAATGTCTGCTTGTAGGTCATAAGTTGTGTCTTATGTTCAGGCCCTCCTATGAAACATCCATGCAAGCCTATTCAGTAAGTTGTGACCTACTAAACCCAAGCCTTTCATTGATTCCATTCCTCTATACTGAGATCCAAACCCTAATTTTGGTGTATCACTTAGTAGGTAGTTTGCTTTCAGTCTTTTCCCCTTCAAGCATTCCTTCTATCCCTTTCCCTCAAAGAGTTCACTTTTCATGTCTAGAAGCAAATTAGGGTGATTATCCAAGAGGAACCAACCTAGAACCTGGAGGTCTCATCTTAGTTAGCACAGGTCCCACAACCTGGAGATTATTCCCATGTTATACTAGGTTATCAAGACTACAAGAGCTTGAAACAAGGGTGCAAACTTAGTGTATAATAGGAAACACATATGGTATGGTGATCACATGGAAAAAGTATGAGTTTTGAAGATACAGTCATGAAAATGACTAAGTATGAAATTGGATTTACAGAGTACTTCAAAATTGTTTTGGACATCAAAGATAGTATATTCTAGATAATGACTTGTGATCTTAGAGGAAGACATTTAGGGATATGTATGACCTACAGTTAAGATCACATGTGTTTTGGTATTTATATCAACAAGTTATAGTGGTATGAAGGCATGTGAAGATAGAGGAACAGTGAAACATGGCACATGAACAATCGTGATGATTAAGGGAATGTAAAATGGAATGGTAACATGCTAAGCCAGATAAAGATTGTATATTTCTAAAACTTTGCTAATACAAGATCATCGACTTAGTATTTATTATTTGCCTTATTTATTATTATGTTTTTTATTATATTTGGAAGCTCACTAGATGATAGAATACATATAAATGAAGAGTGTTTTGTGAATGCAAAAAGATGATAAGATATGAATGTGAGATTAGGATATCAGTGATGATTGATAGCAGATGCAAGATTAGAGATTGATAAAGGCTATTGAGATCTATAACTGGAACTATCAATGCATAGAAAATGCTTGTATTTTTTACTCTTGAGAATACTTTTGTAACTGAATTATTGATTGTAAGAGTTGTAAGCTCAGTATACCTTTAGCAGGGTTTTCTATACCTTTAACAGGATTCATATTCCTCTAATAAGAAAATGTACTATGTAATAGGGTGACCCCATAATAGTGGGTCACACTTTTTTAGACATGTTGATTTTTGTTGAAATAACACATTTTTAACAAAATATGATGATTTAAGCCTTGAGAGGTTCCATTTTAAGGAATCAATTACAAAAAAACATTGATATAACATATATACTCCTCATTCATACCTACAATGGAGTCTCCTTCGTACCTATTAAAATGCTGACAAAAAATCACTTCGACTTTAAGTTTTGGTATATCAAATGAATCCATTTGAAAAACCTATCTATGTAGTATGATTCTATTTAGAACAAGCTTTCTAATGAATATAATTTTAATACATATTGAGTTAATTATCACTTTTAAATATTACTTTAACTAAACATAGGTTGTTTGGTCATTCAACAACCTGTCTCTTCAAGACTTCAGGAAAAATAGTAAATTACAAAAAAAAAATTATGGAAAATATGTAGAAAAAGAGTATTTGTGTTACCTTTCTATAAAATAAAAATAAAAAAATGAATTTTGATATACACACATCAAGTTAGAGTGATCTAAGTGACCTTATGTCTAAATTACTGTTATTGTCACTTTAGAACTTAATAAACTATGAAATATTGACCCAAAATGAATGAAACCAATTACATCCTTTAGATATTGAAGTTAGAAATATAATCTCAAAATAATTACAATTTTATCATAGTTGAAAAAAAAATTATGCTAATCCAAGTGACAGTAACTCCTTAAAACATAGTTTTTTCACACAAACCACTTTTCGAAGGAGAAGGAAAAATGAATTTAAATGAATTTTAAATTATTTTTAAAAAATATATTTAGAAAATTGAAATAAATTTTTAAAAGACTCTAGTTTACATCATCTTCAAATTCCTAATAGTTTTGCGGCAACAAGTGTTCGAAAGTGAAGTTTTTTTCTCAGAATGTTGATCTCTGTATCAAAGTTGGCCAAAAAGTGGGACACATTATTGTGGGACCACCCAATACTCAGCTCGTAATAGGGCTAGGTCTCCTAACATGGAAATTATACATTAGTGCATATTTTTGGGTACCATCCCCACCAGGGTTTTCCTTGGCGAGGGTTTCCTCAAAAACAAATAATGGTGTTATGAGTTGTGTGTTTTTTGTTTATGTTCTTTTCATTTCAGCAATCATATGTTTTATTTGGAGTTGGTTTAAGTTTAATTGAAAGTGTTGTAATATTGATTCACCCCTCCTCTCAGTATTATTCAATCCTAACAATTGGTATTAGAGCTATTGGCCCTTGGAGAGAAAGTCTAACAGCTTAAGGGAGATAAAGGAGGATTTCGACTATGATACATCAGACTAAGTAAAGAATATTGAGTAGGAAAAAGAGCAAATTAATCTTCTAATGATTAAGGAGATTCAACATGAAAAGGATGCAAGATACAAAGTTGAAGAGACTCTCAAAGGAAAAAACACATAGATAGGATAAATACGGATTGAACTTGACCACTACAAGGATAAATGCCTAGAATTGGAGAATTACAATCAGATCATTAAAGGTGAACTCACTTAAGTATAATTAGACATTGAGAAGTTACATATGAGCAGTGATAAGATTGATGAACAAAGAGAGAGATAGAAACCCAAAGGTGACATGACTAGAATTGGATACAATGAAGGAGAATGTTCTAACACTCATGAAGAACTACATGAAGTGTAGAATGAAGATAGATCTACTCTTGAAGAACCTAAAGATCAGATAAGAGATTTAAGATGTAGATGATATGGATAAAACAAACTTGGACACATGAAAAGAGGTTGTAGAGGTAAAGGCCCTTTCAAACCCTTTATTGTTTATTGTTATAACAATTATGAATATGGACACAAGAAAGAAGAATAGAGGAAACTTGATCAATCAAGAGAAAGGAAAGATTACACCAAAGAATAATCAGTAGCCAAGATCACATGTTATAAATTCAATAACCTTTGGCATACTACAAGGTATTGTAAATTGTAGATTAATCAGGACAAAAGAATACCTACGTGTTACAAATGAAACAACTTAGGACATATAGAGAAGTTTTGCAGGTATAATGGAATGGAAAAAAGAAGAGGACCACCTCATGTGGTTATAAAGAAAAATATTGGTGACAGTGGTAAAAGTCTTAATGAACATAGATAAATTTAAGAATCATTTCAAGAAACTAGCAGATCAAGATGATGGGAAGATATGGAAAGTCAAAGATTTTAATAAGGAATTGGTTCAGGGAGAGAAAATAGATGCTACTATGCCTTTGGATGATGTTAACATTTCTACATCGACCTAAAAGGCCAAGCATGGCCTTAGGGGGATCATTGGATGAAGATAACAGATGTTTCCAGCCCCTGATTATGTGGAATGAGCTCATGCGAGCCTAGATATAGTGTATATAGATGCTATGGAGTCTATATCTATGATCACAACATTTGAAGATTCATATCCTATGATCATAATATTTTTGTTTGACTGGACGGTGTACGAAGTTGACCTAACTGTGATAAATGCATTTACTCACTTAGCAATGAATAAAAGACCTCACGACATTTAATTTCTTCACCATTTTATAAGTAGCGACCAAGGAGAGAAGAGTTAAGAATCATATCAATCACCTAGCAGCTACATTTCATGATCAATCAAAGCAGAAGTTCCAAAATTTAGCGTATTCAAGGTATTTAGACTTTACTCTAACAAGAAGCTATGGATGTCCCTATGATATATAGAAGTTATGGATAGGCCTAGATACAAATTCAAAAGATACCCCTTTAAGTCTTGTGAGGATGACCCTAAAGGAGCATTTTTACAAACCCCATACGATGTCCTACACGTAGAGGATATTAGGGCTTACATTCATTATAAGTATGAGACTATAAGGAATGCAGAGATATATAGGGAGATAGATGAAATGATTGAGTTAGATGGAAAAATTAAGGATGAATTCAAACACGTAAATGACCAATCCATCATAAAGTTAACCCTCTTGAATGAATTCAGCAAGAAATAATGGTTTAAAATAATACTAAGTAGAGTGCATGATTAGTTTATTTGGATAGGAGATAAGCTTGTGAAGATCTATAGTCAGTTGATTCATGACATAACTAGACTAGAAAACATTGGAGCCATCCTTCTAGAAGAGAAAAACATTAAGAAGAAAGGTGAAACCCTGACTCATTCAAAATGGGATAAGCAAGCTATGACAGTCCATGATATATTCTAATAGGATGTGAGACTAGTTGCAATGCTTCTAGGTTACAAACTTTACTATAGCAGCAGACCAAACTCAGTTTCAATAGGAGTCATAATGATGGCTTATATAATGGTAACATAAAATACTAAATATAACCTATGAGAGATTCTAGCACAACAATTCTTGGAAAATGTAAATATTGTTAAGAAGGATGTAGTATAAAGCATTCAGATTTGGCTCACTTTTGATACATATGTACATTCACATTAAGCATAAATTTCCCAGAATGCACCATACAACATGGAATGACAACATACCTACTATTATTTAAATATCAGAGAGCTATCAGAGATAGAATAGTACATTTGTGGATGGAGATTTATTTTCTATGATCAAGATTCTACAAAGGAAAATGAAGGAAAGATACAGGATCACTAAGGAATTAGTTCAAAGATATAAGGATACAATATATTTCATGGTTCAAAATGATTGTGTATTCTTTGAAGAACTTGAACCTAGGAAGAAATGGTGTTATCCTATGGGATATAAATTTTGTTCTGAGGTTCTTGTTCAATTCACATAGTGCATGTACTAGCATCTGAAGTTGACACATCTGAAGAAAGATGGGGAACATATCTAGAAAAGTCATCTAAGGTTAGAGAAGAAAAGGATAAAGTAGCAAGGAAGAGGAAGGTAGAGAAGATGGTTGATGATATGGCATCAAAGGCTGGAATCACTATGGAAGAACTAAAATAAGTAAGGACTAATATGACAAAAGGAACTTATAGCATGAGAATTGAAACCCCTCCACCTTCTGAAGAATAAAAGATAGTAAGTACTACTTCTGACATAATTGATCTATCTACCACTCCTAAGAAGATAAAATAAGAATATGTACCTATGAACACCCCTAGGAGATCTACAAGATCAAACAAACCTAATATCCCTAAGAAACAAAAGATTGAAGTAGAAGAAAAGAGAAAAGAAGATAAGGTGACTCAGAAGAAAGAAGAGAAAGTAGAACAAAAGAAAATAGAGAACCTATGGAAACCAGACATAAAAATATTATAGAAAAGAATAGTAAAAGATGGTAACTTGAAGACTCTTAATAGATACTATGAGAGGTATGATTATGATAATCAATTAGTAATAGAAGATATATGATGCAGGAACATCTTGGGTCTTGAGCAATCCTGCATCGCCAAAAACATTTTCTATTCATGTACCTGTCCGATGTTTGTTTAGTAGTTGTTGTTGTTGTTGGTTTCTAGCCTTGTGAAGTTAATGTAGTGTAGTGGAATAATTTTGAGAATTCTCCCAAGGTCACACATCCTAATTCATTTGGATCTAGGAGTTATCTTGATTTTCCTCGGGTATCGATTTTCTGTTAGTTTTGCATGAAACTTGTGGTATTTCAACTTGCATGGTTATGTATGAGGAAATTGGAGCTTGCACAATTGGGGATATGTTCTTGGATCATGTGTGGACCTAAATCTATCTTTGCATCTTGTTTTTTTATTTTTGTCTTTAGTTTTGGTATCTCTCCTTAGGATGGACCTATAATGTAATTAAATGCCTTACTGGCCGACTTGTGGCTTTGCTGGCTATATATTGAGAACCTTGGTTGATGTAGGGGTAGTGATATGAGGGAAGAGAAGTAGAGAAGACTAGAGTAGAATCATAATTGGATCTTGTGAGATCTTCAAGATTAGATGGTTTATCTATTATTGTAATAGCAGAGCTAGTGCTTTGCATGCTTGGAGACAAGGAGATTTCTTAGAGGTTTGTGAGCTCAAGTTTAGATCTGCCTTAGTGTTTCCATCAGTTTTTGATGTGTTTCAGAGCTAGAATAGCTAGGAGATTGTTGTAATACTTTTTTAATTTCATTTTATAAGGTCGAAACCCAGAAGGCCTCACAGTGGGGTATGTTGAATGAAATTCTATTTTGAAGCATTATATTGTTGTATTTCATTGTGGTTGTTCTTGTTGTAATTGTTGGTGTATGTTTGGACTATCCATTATTGGATCATCCATCCCTACCATATGTCAAGTAGTATCAAAGCTTGAAAATCCTAAGAGTGTGGATAGATCACTGAAGGTGAGGTAGTTTGCACTAGGACCTTGGATTGAAGATGCATCCGAGGAGAGATTGTGAAATATCAAAGGAAGAACCTACTGGAGAATTCAATCTTGATGATTTTAGGGCTTTGTAGAATCAAGTACAAAATCTACAAGAGGAATTGAGAAAGAAGACTACATTGAAGGAAGATAGTGAAGATGAGTCTGAGGATCATTTTGAAGAAGCTATAGAAGAATCCAGGGATCTAGAAGAGACTAGAATCCTGAAGGCTATGTTTAAAATTGGAAAGAGACCTAAGATTTAAGTTTTTTGCATTTTTTGGAAGCCTTAGGCTAGAAGAGTTGATTCATTGGATTAATGAGATATATGAGTAATTTGAGTATGAAGAAATAGAAGATCCTAATAGAGTTTTATTTTCAAAGACTAAGCTAAAGGGTCATGCAAATATTTGGTGGAGAAGTTCAATTGGAAAGTAGGAGAGGAAAAGAAAATATCACTAGATGGAACCGAATGGTTGACAAGTTGAAAAAGAAATGCATTATGGTGGATTATGATTTTGATATGTTTAAGAATATGCAATCCTTGAAGTAGAACAACAAATTATTACATGACTATACTAAGGAGTTTTACAGAATTTTGATTAGGACTGGTCATTCTGAAGCTGATAAAGAGAAGGTTTCTAGGTATGTTTATGGCTTAAGACCTAGTATTCAAGAACAATTACTTACTGTTCAGATGAAAACTATAGGAGATTCTTATTAGATGGCATTGAATATTGAGGAGAGGTTGAACAAGAGGTTTGATGGAAGACAAAATAATAGGAACTGAGGTGGTAAGACTGGTGAAATAATTACTGGAGGTAATGTGGTAGAGAATCCTAAGAAGACTAATGAAGGATCTAGAAGTGGTCAAGTCGCTAAGAACTACATTAATGGATAGAGATGGAGATGGAGAAATGTATTCATAGGTACTTGTTTTCAGTGTGGTGAAGAGTGTCATAGAAGTTTTCAATGTCCTAGAAAAAGAGTTTCATTGACTGTCGAAGAAGATAGAGAATGTTGCAGAAAAAGGTGAATTTCTTATCACTGGGAGGTTGGCTACATGTGCTAAGGAACTAATGCAAAGAGGGAATTTGTTCAGAACCATATGTAAGTGCAAGAATAAGGTATGTAATGTTATAGTTGATGTTCGCCATTCTAAAAACTTTGTTTTAGAAGAGATGGTTAGTAAATTGAACTCGGAAAGAAAGAAACACCCTAACCCTTATCAAATTAGTTGGATACAAGATGTGTCTAAGGTTAGGATTGAAGAGAAAAGCTTGGTTAATTTTTAGATTGGATCTTATCATGATGAAATATTATGTGATGTATTGCCTATGGATGCTTGTCATCCCTTGCTTGGGAGACCTTGGCAATTTGATAGCCATGTTATATTTGATGGTTGTAAAATACATATGTGGTAATGCATGGTTGATCCAGGCATAAGTTGTTACCTTTGTAGGAAGTTGGGCCTAGTGGATGTGGAGATATCATGTGTTGTCCTTGTGATAGCAACAAACATCAGAAGCAAAGATTTGATGAACCTATTCCTGTGGATGAGAGGGATCTAAGTTTGAAAGAAAAAGAGAATGATACAGTTGAGGAATTTATAGAGATTAAGAGGTAGATGGTCTTTCTAACAAAGATAGTGTAGAAAATGATGACACTAGTGACACAAAGAGATACAAATGGTGTCAATTTTATTAGTAAGTCTAGAGAAGATATGATTCACTGAAGTGCTGGTGTAATCAAAAGTGAAGAGGATGGTCAGAGTCAGTTTCTATCAGTTGCAGAAAGGAAAGATGAGAAAAGTGTAGGACAAGATAATTTGCTTAGTGTGAAAGTGGATAAAGTGAAGACAACATGGAATGAAGGAACAAAGGATATATGGTTTAAGAATAGATATGGCATACCTATCCTAATTCCCTTAAAATTTTCATGAGAACATTCTTTTTATTTACCTGGGGTGTTTGATGTAGGATCATCTTGGGTCTTGAGCAATCTTGCATTGCCAAAAACATTTTCTATTCATGTACCTATCTGATGTTTGTTTAGTATCCATTATTGTTGTTGGTTTCTAGCCTTGTGAAGTTAATGCAGTGTAGTGGACCTAATTGTGTACATTCTCCTAAGGTTGCACATCCTAATTCATTTGGATCTGGGAGTTATGTTCATTTTCCTCAGGCATCAATTTTTCATGAAACATGTGGTATTTCATCTTGCGCAGTTCCATACAGAGAAATTGGAGCTTGCGTGGTTTGGGAAATGTTCTTGGATCATGTGTGGACCTAAATCTATCTTCTCATCATATTTTGTTATTTCTATCTTTATTTTTGGTATCTCTCCTTAGGCTGGACCTATAATGTAATTAAATGCCTGACTGGCTAACTTGTGGCTTTTCTAGCTATATATTGAAAGCCTTGGTTGATGTATCCCTGGTAGTGATATGAGGGAAGAGTAGTAGAGAAGATTAGAGTAGAATCATAATTGGATCCTGTGAGATCTTGAAGATCAGATGGTTTATCTAATATTGTAATAGAAAAGCTAGTGGTTTGCATGCTTGGAGACAAGGAGATTGCTTAGAGGCTTGTGAGCTCAAGTTTAGATCTCCCTTAGTGTTTCCATTAGTTTTTGATGTGTTTCAGAGCTGGACTAGCTAGGAGATTGTTGAAATACTTTTTTAATTTCATTGTATAAGGCTCAAACTCGGAAGGTCTCACAGTCGGGCATGTTGAATGAAATTCTATTTTGAAGCATTATATTCTTGTATTCCATTGTGGTTGTTTTTTTTTCTGTTGTTGGTGTAGGTTTGGACTATCTATTATTGGATCCTCCATCCCTGCCCTGCATCAATATAGTAATTGAGCACTTACTAGTTTATGAAAAGAATTTATTGGAGATTGAAGGTAGTATTCCAAAAGACTTATATAGGAAACTAGAAATCAGAAAACAATTAGCACAATCAGAGGATGAAACCAAAAGGAATAAAGAAATTGAAGATATGTTTCATGTAGTTTCGGTACATGAAAAGGAGAAAATAATTAAAGAACTTAAACCCCTAATGAGAACTAAGGTCAGACTTGTGAAGATAATGGCTAGAAAATATGATGAGGTCATTGAGGATACACAAAGGGCAGTGGAAGAAATATTGATGAGAGACATTCTTGAGAAGAATTCACCTCCTAAGGCTACCAAGCCGACATCTATAGGAATAGGAGAAAGCTCTAAAATAGCTGAGGAGAGCATGGAAGGAAGTAAAGTAAATGTTGACAAGCAACCAAACTTATTTATTGTTGGTGTGCCAGTGACCCTTGACATTGTTGGGAAGTGATGTTTTCGGAGAACTAGGAATCACTTGAGGGTTGTTATTTATGGAAACACTTATGCTAGAGTGATCACATGTAGAGAGTTTTTGTATTAGAGACTCAGTTATGAAAATGACTAAGTACAGAATCAGGATAACAGTACACTGTGTTACAGTTTTGATCAGTGAAGATAATATATGATGTATTATGGCTTGTGAAGTTATTAGAAGACATTTTGGAGTATCTAAGACCTTCAGTTAAGGTCGCATGTATTTTGTTGAAGAGATCAGGAAGATATAGTGATACAAAGGTATGCGAATATAGAGACTTAGTGAAATAGGGTATATGAGTAGTCACGATGATTGAGGCAAAGTTAGTTGGTATGAAAAAGTGCTAAGTTAGATAGATGTTGTGTATTGTAGACACTTTGGTAATATATTATCACTGACTCTATGTTGATTATTTGCATAAGTAATGATTATGTTTTATGTTTTATTTTGACAGCCGACTGGATGAAAGAATTCATATAAGTATAGAGTATTTTGTGGAAGAAATAAGCATGATTATGATGATGATATGATGGATGTGAATTTGAGAGAAAATAGTAGATGTGAGATTAGTGTTTGATAGAGCTATAATTGGAACTATCTAAGCATAGTAGATGCTTGTATTGTTCATCTTTTGAAGAACACTTTGTGATAGTATAGTGATTGTAAGAGCTTTAAGCTCACCACCTTTAATAGGGTTTTTGTATACCACTAATAGGGTTTTGTATTCCTCTAGCAAGAAAATGTACTATGTAATAATTATCTCCTAACATAGCTAGATCTCCTAACATGGATACTATATTTTAGTGCATAGTTGTAGGTCCCATTCCCACCGAAGATTTCCCTTGGCATGGGTTTCCTCAAAAAAAATCATTGTTATGAGTTATGTGTTGTGCATTTATGTTATTTTTATTTCTACATTAATATGGTTTATTTGAAATTGGTTAAAGTTTAAATTAAAGTGTTGTAATACTAATTCATCCCCCCTCTCAATATTACCTATTCCTAACAATTGGTATCAGAGCTATTGGCCCTTGGAGAAAAATCCTAATAGCTTAATGGAGATCATAATGGATTCAAAAAGTTTGCAAGAGAACTTTGGAGCAGCACTTTATGACCTAGACAAAGAGAAGGCTGAGAATGGTGAATTGAAATTCAAATTAAGAAGAGCAAAAGGTTTCATCAAGAAACTAAAAGAATGGCTTGAAACTTCAAGAAGTAAAAAAAAGACCTTATAGACAAGATCAAAGAGGATTCAAATAATGATACATTAGACCAAGTAAAGAAGATAGAGCAAGAAAAAGAAAAAATCAATCTTCTGATGATTAAAGAGATGCAACATGAAAAGGATGCAAGATACAAAGTTGAAGAGTCACTAAAAGAAGAGAATGAGAAGATAAGAGAAATGAAGACTAAAATTGATCACTAAAGGATAAGTGTCAAGAGTTGGAGAAGTACACTCAAATCATAAAAGCATAACTCACTTAATCCAAATTACATATTGAGAAGTTGCAAATGAGATGTGATAAGATTGATGAAAAAAGAGAAAGACAAAAACCTAAAGGAGACATGACTCGAGTTGGATTCAATGAAACAAAATGTTCTAAAACTAATAAGAAACACATGAAGCAAAGACTAAAGAAAGACCTACTCTTGAGAGACCTAGAGATCAAACTAGACCTTTCAGAGGTAGATGCCCTAGATGCAACAAACTTGGACACACAAAAAGAGATTGCAAAGGTAAAAGTTCTTTCAAATGTTTTTCTAGTTATTGTTATAACTATTATGATTATGGACATAAGAAAGAAGAATGTAGAAAACTTGACCAGTCTAGATATAAACAAGATTACATTAGAGAAGAGGTAGCAACCAAGATCACATGTCTCAAATGCAATAAATTTGGGCATACTGCAAGGTATTGTAAGCCAGGATCTAGAAGAAGACCACCTACATGTTACAAATGCAACAACCTTGGAAACATAGTGAAGTTTTGCAGATACAATGGAGAGGACAATAAAAGAGGACCACCTCCTATGGTTATAAAGAAGATGATGAACTGCAACTTATTGAATACCTGAATGACTTGAAGATCAGTGATTAGAGATCACTAAGTACTGAATTGATATGTAAGATAATTGAATCAGTCATTATGTTGCCATTAATGTCAACTAGTTTTGATAGTACTTATCATGTTGGTTGCAAACATCTAAACATCTATAAAGTGGAGAGAAAAGATGAAGAATTGAGATATCTACATAGAGGAAGATGAATATGACAATTGAGTATAAGGAATACTTTTTGTAACTTATTGATGATTCTATGACTTCATACTCTTGACTTGATTATGTTGCATTAATCTTTGATAAGGAAAGAAGAAAAATGTACAAAGTAGTGTGGTCGATAAATGAAGCACTTCAGTACACACTGAGCCAGTATAGTGTATACCGAGCGACAGTATTAACCGAGCTTTTGTTCATCCACACATTTACTTTTTAACCGAGTATGGATGAAAGCATTTAATACTTAAGTTTAGCTGAAAAAATTGATGAGATAGAAATTGTTATAATTTTGAGATTAAGGATAAAGTTTGTTATGAGATCCACAGCTAACAAAATTTGGAGAAGATCTAAAGGATGGAATTGAAATGAGTTACTGACACAACCACCGAGGAAAGTTTAAGCAGCAAAATCAATGAAGGAGAATAAGTAGCAAAATCTAATGGATGATAATAAAATGGTTTACTTGTCTATATAAGAGATTCTAGTTTCATTGTTGAAACATGTTGGAAGAAAGAAGATTATAGAGATTTCACATGAACAGTTTCATGTATGTCTGATCAGACTGGTTGAAGGAGAACCAAACTACAGAACAGTACCGAGTGTTAGAGAGCTATTATCGAGCGACAACAAGTTAATGAATGTTGACGAAGTGAATTGATATATTGATGAGAGGATTTGTATGGGCTTAGAATAGATCTAAACATCTTCAAATTGAGTTGTATTGTAATCAGATCAACTATTGTTTTAGTTTAACCATTGATATAGAAAATCTCTTAACCAAGTGGACTTATCCGTCTTATGTTATGCCCCTATGTCATTCAATGAATGTACATTGTTATCCTATCAACCCCATAGTGAATGCTGGTTGAACTATAATTATTAGTCTTAAATCCTCTAACAAGGTCAAACCTAATAGTGTGTTTGTAACCTTTAATAGGGCTGGCTCTTCACCGAGCTCACTTTAGAAGAGTGAAAATTATTTTGGGTTACTGGTCCCAAGTGGTTTTTCCCTTAATAGGGTTTCCATGTTAAATCATTTTTCTATGTGTTTTTGTGATGATTGCTTCATTGTCATACTTTATATAGTTCATATTTGTTTTAGTTTATAATCATAGTAAGCTAATTGACTAGTAATCGGTAAATGCATAGACAATATAATAGTTGTTATTGAGCTGCAGAATTTTTTGAGATTGTTTAATGTTTTATAGCTTTGCATTTGGGACTGTAGGATAATTGATCTAACAGATTCACCCCCCTCTCAGTTATTCTAACAATTGGTATTAGAGCACTAGTTGCTTGAAATAGATTTTTAAGGACTTCAACAGAAAGATTGCAAGATGTATAAGATCGAAGTGTTGAAGCTGAACACAGACAAATTTACTATATGGAAAAGCCAAATGAAACTTCACATATTTGGAATTGGTGATTCTGCTATAACCCTACTAGAAAATGGCTACTTAGAACCATCTATAGGACCTTTGACTCTTGATCAACTGAAAGACAAACATGAACATAATACTACTATGATAGAGATTGTTTTTGCTCTATCTGATGTTGAATTTGAAGATGTTAAGAATTGAACTACTACAAAGGAAATGTGGGATAAACTTGCTCAAGTTTATGGTGGTGATGCTAATGTAAAAAGAGCCAAACACAAAAGCCTAAGAGGTAGATTTGATGATATGAAAATGAAGGAAGGAGAAAACATAGGACAATATACAAACCAATTAAAGGAGGTAGTCAATGCTATCAGAGGATCTGGTGGTGTCATTGATGAAGATACAGTGGTAATTAAAATTATAAAAACCTTATTGCTTGCTTATGCAATCAGAATATCTGCAATACATGAAATGAGGTTTGCTCCTGGTAGCACTCTTACTCTTGATAGTCTGATTGGTAATCTAACAACTTTTGAGCTAAACAATTTGATAATAGTGTTGTATCATCTGTTGAGTCTTCTTTCATGTCTTCTTTGAAGATCGGTAAATCTAGCACTAGACAAAATGATAGTGATAGTAATACTAATGATGAGCTTGATGAACTTGAAGGTCTTATGGCCTAAAGACTTCCTAAAGGTAAAGGTATCTATAAGGGTAAATTACCTTTAGCATGTTTTAACTGCAAAGAAGTTGGCCATATTGCTACTAGATGCCTGAATAGGAAAGAAGAAGATAGAAACAAAGATCGATCTGGTAAATGAAGCTATGAAAGGAGAAACAAAAAAAGTTACTGACACTACAACAGAGACAACTAAGATCATAGAGATAAGGGAAAAAAGGTATGTTACATTGCTAAAGAGAATGATACTGATACCGACATAGATGATGATGTTGAAGTTGTATTTGTTGCGATGAAGGATGATTCTGAGGAAGAAGAAAGGTATGTAGAGACATCACTCATTTCTAAAGTTAGTAAAAATGATACATGGATAATTGATAGTGGTTATACACATCACATGACTAGTGTGATGAAGAAAATTTTGATCATCTTGAGCACTATAATGGAGGATCAGTAAGAATGGGTAATCATACACTTTGTATGGTTAAAGGAAAAGGATCTTTATTGATAAATGATAAAATAAAATGTGATAATGCTTATTGGGTAAAAGGACTAAATTATAATTTTCTAAGTGTGGCACAACTTAACAACTTAGGTCACCGAGTATCTTTTGAAAGTAAGAAGGTAAATATATTTGATGAAAGTGGAAAGCTTGTCAGAATAGGAGGACAATCAAAAGGTAACTTATTTTATCTTGACAATGCTAAGACTTCTTGTTTGATGGTAAAAATTGAGGATTCATGGGTATGGCATAAAAGGTTATGTCATTAAAATTTTGATAACATGATTAAGATTAGTAGAAAGAAAAAGGTTAGAGGTCTTCCTAGCCTAACAAAGCCTAATCATATTATGTGTCATGAATGTCAAAAGGGGAAAATGACAAAATATAGTTTTAAGAGTAAAGACTATTCAAGAAAAAGAATCTTGGAGTTAGTTCACATCGACCTATGTGGTCCCATGAGAACTCAGAGCTACTATGGAGATAGATATTTCATTATGTTTGTTTATAATTACACTAGATTGATGACTATCATGTTTGTAAAAGAAAAATCTGAGGTATTTAAAATATTTAAATGGTACAAAGAAAAAGTAGAGAAAGAAATTGGAAAAGAACTAAAATGCTTGAGATCTGACAGAGGTGGTGATTTTATTTTTGATGAATTCGCTAACTATTGTAATGAGCATGGTATAAAAATATAGGTTTCTACCCCTAGAACACCGCAACAAAATGGGATTGCTGAAAGGAGAAATAGATCAATTATTGATTGTGCGAGGACACTGATGATAGAAATGAATATTTCACAAGCATACTAGAGAGAGGTAGTTAGCACAACTGTATATGTTATGAACTGAGTAAAATTGAAGAAAGACACAAACAAAACACCCTACGAGTTATGGTTTGGTTACACACCGAGTGGAAGTTACTTCAAAATTTTTGGTAGCAAATGTTTTATTCTAAAAGATGATAGAAATGGAAAATTTGACTCTAAAGGTAATGAGAGAATATCTCTTGGATATTCTACTAAAAGCAAAGCTTACAAGTTGATTATGGTGAAAATTTTTCACCTTTGGCTAGACTAGAAGGAGTTTGCATGTTACTTGCATATGCTGAACATAAGAACTTTAAGGTATATCAAATGGATGTTAAGTCTTCTTTTCTAAATGGAATACTAGAAGAAGAGGTCTACATAGAACAACCAGAAGGGTTTGTTGATCCAAAACATAAAGACATGGTATGTAGATTACAAAAGCTTTATATGGTTTGAAGCAAGCACCTAGAGCTTGGTATAAAAGGTTACATACTTATCTTTTAAGTATTGGTTTTGTAAGAACTAGTGAAAACAACAATTTGTACATGAAATGAGGATCTGATGATACTATTTTGATTGCTAAAATATTTGCGGATGATATAATATTTGGAGGAAAAAACCATATCTATAAATCATTTTCTTATGAGATGAGAAAAGAATTTGAAATGTCTATGTTTGGAGAGATTAAATTTTTTCTAGGCTTGCAGGTTATTCAGTAGAATAATGGAATTTTCATCACACAATCCAAGTAGATAAAGGAAGTATTGAGAACATTTGGCATGGTAGATGCTAAACTAGTTGGAACATCGATGGTCACAGGCTGAAAAATGACTAAAGATGATGAATCTGTAGAGGTAAACCAGACATTATACCAATCTATGATTGGTAAACTAATGTATGTAGTACACAGTAGGCCAGATATTGCACATGTAGTGGGGATTGTTGCTAGATTTTCTACCAATCCAAAAGATTCACATATGGTTGCAGTAAAAAGAATCCTAAGATACCTAAAGAAAATGTAGGACTATGGATTATGGTATCCTAAGGAAGGAAAATTTGAACTAAGAGTTTATACCAACGCTGACTAGGCTGGAAATGTAGATGACAGAAAAAGCACAATCGGAGGGGCATTTTTCTTTGGTGAAAGACTTGTTACTTGGACAAGTAAGAAATAACCTTGTATTTCTCAGTCTATAGCCAAAGGAGAGTATGTTGCTACTACTACAAACTATTCAAACATTGCTTATATCAAACAAGTATTGGAAGAGATGAATGAGGTAATCACTAAGCCAATGATTATATATTGTGACAACACTAGTGCAATAAATATATCTAAGAATCATGTAATGCATTCAAAGACCAAGTATATTTCTATTAAGTATTACTACTTAAGAGAACAAGTATAGGAGAAGAAAGTCAAATTGGAATATGTTACATCAAAGGAGAAACTTACTGATATTTTTACCAAGCCTCTGTCAAAGGAAACTTTTGAATACTTGAGGACTAGACTTGGGGTCCTTCGCCTATCTACCGGTCACTAATGTGATCTGGAGGTTGCATCAACCTAATTTTATTAGAAGATCATTCATGTTGATGTAACATAGCTCACACTTTGGATAATGTCTAAGGTTGTGAAAGATTTGAGGAGCAATTGGCATATTAGTATACCAAGATACATAGTATGCACCAAACAACAAAGAGTTACTTGGCTATTACAGAGCTATATGTTATATGTTTTTCTTTGGCATTGTTGTCAAAGGGAGAGATAAACAATATGATGAAAAACCATATCAATGGGATATTTATCTAAGGGAGAGATAATCTAAGAATAGAAGGAATCTGAGAGCTTGAAAGAGTAAATCCATAGAAGACAGTCTGCACTTGTAATGTTGTTATGTAAAGTAGTGATTAAATATATTAAATATCAAGCTAGGGAGAGCTTACCGAGCTATAGCATTTACTTACATAGCTATAGAATACATGTTTGGTATGTGCATGGCATATTTCATATTTCTTGTGTTACCATCAATGCCAAAGGGAGAGATTGACAAACTACAACTAATTAAATACCTGAATGACTTGAAGATCAGTGATTAGAGATCACCGAGTATTGAATTGATATGTAAGATAATTGAATCAGTCATTATGTTGTCATTGATGTCAACTAGTTTTGATAGTACTTATCATGTTGGTTGCAAACATCAAAACATCTATAAAGTGGAGAGAAAATATGAAGAATTGAGATATCTACATAAAGGAAGATGGATATGATAGATGAGGATAAGGAATACTTTGGGTAACTTATTGATGAGTCTATGACTTCATACTATTGACTTGATTATGTTGCATTAATCTTTGATAAGGAAGGAAGCAAAATGTACAAAGTAGTGTGGTCAGTAAATGAAGTACTTCAGTATACACTAAGCCAGTATAGTATATACCAAGCAATAGTATTAACCGAGCTTGTGTTCATCGATGTATTTCTTTGTTAACCGAGTATGGATGAAAGCATTTAATACTTAAGTTTAGTCGACAAAATTGATGAGTTCGAAATTGTTATGATTTCAAGATTAAGGATAAAGTTTGTTATGAGATCCACAGCTGACAAAATTTGGAGAAGATCTAAATGATGGAATTGAAATGAGTTACTGACACAACCACCGAGGAAGGTTTAAGAGGAAAAATCAATGAAGGAGAATAAGTGGCAAAATCTGATGGATGATAATAAAATAGTTTACTTGTCTAGATAAGAGATATGAGTTTCATTGTTGAAACATGCTAAAAGAAAGAAGACTATAGAGATTTTGCGTGAACATAGTTTCATGTATGCCTGATTAGATTGGTTGAAGGAGAAATGAACTATAGAATAGTATCGAGTGTTAGAGAGCTATTACGGAGGGATAGTAAGTTAATGAATGTCGAAGAAGTGAATTGATATATTGATGAGAGGATTTGTATGGGCTTAGAATAGATCTAAAAATTTGCAAATTGAGTTGTATTGTAATCAGATCAACTATTGTTTCAGTTTAACCATTGATACAAAAAATCTCTTAACTGAGTGGACTTAACCATCTTATGTTATGCCCCTATGTCATTCAATGAATGTACATTGTTATCCTATCGACCCCATAGTGAATGTTGGTTGAATGATAATTTTTAGTCTTAAATCCTCTAACAAGGTCACACCTAACAGTGTGTTTGTAACCTTTAACAGGGTTGGCTCTTCACCGAGCTCACTTTAGAAGAGTGAAAATTATTTTGGGTTATCGGCCCCAGGTGGTTTTTCCCTTAATAGGGTTTCCACATTAAATCATTGTGTTATGTGTTTCTGTGATGATTTCTTCATTGTCATACTTTACATACTTCATATTTGAGTTAGTTGGTAATCAGAGTAAGCTAATTGATTGGTAATTAGTAAATGCACAGATAGTATAATCGTTGTTGTTATTGAGCTACAAAATTTGTTGAGATTATTTAATATTTTACATCTTTGCATTTGGGACTATATGATAACTGATCTAACTGATTCACCCCCCTCTTAGTTATTATAATAGAAGAATGTTGGTGATAGTGGGAAAATTATTAATGAGTATATGGATGAGTTTGAGAATCATTCCATGAAATCCACAAATGAAGAGGATGAGAAAGTATGGAAGATAAAAGATTTCAATAATACAATTGTTCAGGGAGAGATAGTAGATGCTACCATGTCTTCACATGATGATTTCATTGAGACATCAATCAAGAAGGTTGTATGGCCTGAGGTGGAGCATTGGATGCAGACACTAGAATATATCCAACCCCTAATTATGTGGAATAAGCTCATGTAAGCTTAGATATGGTGTGTACAGACACTATGGAGTCTATATTTGTAATCGCAACACTTGGAGATTCATATCTGGAATTTGTGAGATTTTATTTGATAGGATAGCGTGCAAAGTTGAGCTACCTATGATTAATGCACTTACTCAATTTGTGAAGGATAAAAGGGCTTGAAGAATATCATTTCTACACCATTTGATAATCAATGACCAAAGAGAGTAGTGTGAACAAGCATTTCAGCCATCTAGCAGATATATTGCATGATCAATTCGAGAAAAAGTTCTGGAATCTAACATGTTAAAGGTATTTAGACTTTATACTCTTTCAAAATTTATGGATGCACCCCTAATTTTTGATGTTGTGGATATATCAAGGTACAAGTTTAAGAAACATCTATTTAAGTCTTGTGAGGATGATCTGGAAGGAGCATTTTTGCAAACCCCTTATAGTGTGTTGCATGTTGAGGATATTAGGGCATACATACACTGCAAGTATGAGATCATAGGAGATTTCAATATCTATAGTGAATTAGATGGGATGATAGAAGAAGATGGAAATATGGTAGAAGAGTTTAAACACTTGGAAGACTAGCCCATCATCAAATTAACCCTACTAAATGAGTTCCATGAAATTGAATGATTCAAGATAATCCTAAGTAGAATCCATGACCAATTTATATGGATTAGAGAAAAACCAATTAAGATATGTGCTCAAATTATTCATGAGATAACTGGTTTGGATAATACTAGATCCCTCCCAGTAGCAGAGAAAAACATAAGAAAATAGGTGGAAACGCTAACCCATTCTAAGTGGTATAAGAGAGCAATGACAGTAAATGACATCTATAAGCAAGATGTGAGGCTAGTAGCTATGATATTAGGTTACAAGATGTTCTATAGCACCAGACCTAAATTAGTGTCAAGTAGATTTATTATGATATATAATGGTTAAGGAAAATAAGAAATACAACCTATGTGAAGTTCTTGCACAACAGTTTTTAGAAAATGTGAAGGTTATTAAGAAAGACAAGTCTAAGCCATTCAAGTTTGGATCACTTCTAGTTCATATGTACATCCACATTATACACAAATTCCCTGGCATGCACCCTAGAGCATGGAAAGATGATGTACCTACTAGAATTCAAATTTTTGTGAGCTACCAAAGACAAGAAAAGAATTGGGTAGATCGAGAACTATTTTCTGTGACCAAAATCCTAGAAAGGCAGATGAAGGAAATATATAGGATACCTGGAGATCTAGTTGAGAAGTATAGAGACACTATTTGTTTCATGGTTTAAAATGATTATGTGTGCTTTGAGGAAGTTAAGCCTAGGAAGAAATGGTGTTACCCTAGGGGGTATGAGGTCAGTTCTGAGGTTCTAACTATGCAAGTTGAGCGTGTATTGGTAGTAGAAATAGACACATCTAAAGAAAGATGGGGAACATATAGGGAAAAGTTTTAAAAAGTCATAGAAGAATAGGATAAAGGGTCTAGCAAGAGAAAAATTAACAAAATAATTGAGGACATTACTGTGAAGGTAGGAATCACTAGGGAGAAGTTGAAGAACATAAGGACAAAGATGACAAAAGCATCTTCCAGCATGGCAATCGATACACCTCCTCCCTTTGAAGTAGAAAAGACAAAAAGTTCTATTCCTAGTGTGATAGATTTATCAGTCAGTCTTGAGAAAACTACATAATAAGTTGTACCTACGAACACTCCTAGAAGATATACAAGATCTACCAAACAAAGAAGTCCTAAGAATCACAAGGTAGAAGTTGAAATAAAGAAGAAAGAAGAAAAAGTAACTAAGAAAGAAGAAGAAAAAAGTAGTTTAGAAGAGGCCACAGGATCTGTGGAAGCTAGAAATTCAAATGTTACAAAAGAGAGTGATAAGAGATGGGAATTTGAAGATAATAAATAGATACTATGAAAGGTATGACCCTAAAACTTAAGCAATCATTGAGGACACTATAATTGAGTACTTGCTAGTTTTCAAGAAGAACTTGTTAGAGATAGAAGGAAGCATTCCTAAGGGATTGTATAGCAAGTTGGAGATTAGAAAAAAGTTGGCATAGTCTAAGGATGAGAACATAAGAAACAAGGCCATTGAAGACATGTTACCTATTGTCTCTATACAAGAAAGGGAGAGAATCATAAAAGAATTGAAACCTTTGTTGAGGACTAAGGCCAGACTGGTGAAAATTATGGTAACTGGATATAATAACCCATCCAAAATAACCCTAGACATAATAACCCCACCATAATAACCCAAGGACACAATAACACAAGGTCACAATAACCCATGGTCAAAATAACCCATGGACAAAATAACCCATGGTCATTTTAGATCAAATTAGTATTTCATTACATGTTCTAATATCTCATTACTAGTTGCAGGAGCAATACCATCAACCAATGCATTATCCAAAATGATTCAAAGGAAAATAATAAGATTTGAAGCACCACCACTAAATCCTCAAACATGGAGAGATCTAAACCCAAAAAATATACTTATTTATTTTGAATTAAGTTTCAAGGGAGCTATTTCTGAAAATTTTCCAAATGTCACTATTCGGGGATGATTTTTCCATTTCTCTTAGTGCTTGTTGAGGAAATTTCAAGAAGGTATATACAAACACATTACAATGTCGATGAAGTATTTTCATTTGAGATCAAAAAACTTGTTGCATTAGCTTTTATGCCTCAAATATATGTAATCAATGCATTTGAAACATTTCTATAATCTCCTTATTATACAAAACATGAGGAGACTTTGCAACCCATAATTGATTATTTTGAAGACACGTGGATTGGAAGACTAACTAGAAGATGAAATAAATGGTCACCCAAGTTTCCAATCACAATGTGGAACTGCTATTCATCTATTCAAGATTATCTTCCCAAAACCAATAATTCTATTGAGGGATGGCATAGAGGATTTAGTAAATTGCTTCAATCATCGCATAGCTCAATTAGGAAATTCGTCAAAGTACTGAAAAAAAAATAGGGTCTCCAAGAGAATAAAATAGAGAAATATATGGATGGACACACTACACAACCAAGCAGGAAAAAATATCGTGAACTCAAAGAAAGGCCAAAAAGACTAGTTGATGGTTATGACAATAATAATATTTTAGATTACATAAGAGGCATTGCTCATAATTTGACACTTTAATTGAAAATTTGAATAAAAATATTTTTTAGAAATATACTTGTAATTTATAAATTTTGTTTTCCTTTCTCTATAATCTTATGAGGTTATTTTGACTGTGGGTTATTTTGACTGCAGGCTATTTTGGATTGGGTTATTATGACCTTGGGTTATTTTGTCCTCAGGTTACTATGGTCAGGTTATTCTGTCTAGGGTTATTTTGGTCAGGTTATTATATCCTGTAATAAAAAATTATGGCAAGAAGATATGATGAATTTATAGAGGATACTCAAAAGGCATTGGATCAAATCCTTATGAGTGATATGCATGTGAAGACCTCACCTTTGAAGATTACCAAACCTACACCTTTGGGAATTGGAGAAAGTTATAAGACAGTTGAAATGTGTGAGAAAGCAAGCTAAGTGGCATGAAACCAAACTTCTTTGTCTCTGGTGTACCTATGAGCCTTGACACCTTGCTTGATATGAATGACCCATTTCAAGATAAATTAGACAATGCAATGAAAGTTGAAGAAGAAGGACAGCTACAAGAAGAGCATACAGAGGAAAAATAGGAAGAGAAGGTATAGGAGAAGGAGATACAACAAGAAGAAAGGAAGGTAGAAGAGACTGGAGTAGAAAAAGTAGTTGAGGTGAGAGTTGAGAAAAAACAAGAGCTGAACACCTCCTCACTCTATTGTTGGCAAGTATGGCCAAACCAGTGAGCATAGATGTGGAGAACATGGGTGAGGATGAACTTATGATGTTATCCTTCATGGCTTTTGCTAAGGAAAAGGAAAGGTCAGTACAAAAAGGAGACAAAAGGGTAAAGGTGATTACTAGGGCAATTGAGATAGTGAAAAAATCACTCCCTACACCTTTTTTTTTTCAAGGAAAGGATGGGGAAGAGAACCTAGGCATGGAATTGGAAAACTTTGATAGTCACTTTGAGTCACTAGTGAAGCCCACAGAGGATAAGGCAAAAAAGAGTTTCCTAGAAAAGAAGTTGAAAGAAGTTTTTCAGTCCATTTCATAGGAATTGGGCATTCTAAAGTCAACTACAAGAAAGGCCAAAAGTTGTGTGGCAAGAGGAAGAAATATATATAGCTATTGCATAAATTCTACTAGACATGTTAAAAAAATAGAAGATATCATAGCCAAGGATAGGGCTACCTTAGACAGCATGATGGACAGCTATGAAACCTCTTCACAAACTATATTAGAGATGGATAAGAAGGCAGCCAAGATATTGGATATGATTAGTGCTTTGTGTTATCCCAATTTCCATGTGCATGCAAATTTGGCTAAAACCTATTCCAAAATCTCTATTTTTATCCTACCAAGAATCCCTGAAAATTTCATGAAGTTGTGCCTTGTCCTCTGGCCTCTGCAAATTTCTTTACTCCCTGGTCTATAGGTCAAAAAATTCATAAAGTAGCCATTGGATCCTTAAAACCCTAAAAAATCCTTTTGGCCTGTTATATTTTTGCATTACCTTTTTAGCCACTTAAGTGATCATATTTCCATGTTCTTTAATATTTCCCTAAGTCTAAGCGCCTGGCACTTTAATTTTTCCTAAGTCCTAATGACTTTTATTTCCATGCCCAGGCTCTCTGACACCATTTTAATCTAATGATGGGCCTAGGTTCTCATAAGATTTGTCAAAAGCATGAGATTATGTGACGATCTTTGATCTTCCTACATTCAGTGAGTCATCTTTTTTTAGTGGGTTCGGCCATGTAGTCTGAGCTGTGCACTTATGATTGGTTAAGGCTTGTGATTTGGTGCCATGTCAGGGTGGGCCCAGTGGGTTGTCAGTCGATGATGATCTAACGGTTGGCACATGATTTGAAGGAGCTTTTCTGACACATGAGATCATGTGTCTACCATTGATCTTACTTTATCTCTGGGCTTTGTCAGGTGGGTCCTCGTTCACTGATGTTCTCATCTTCTATTGGTCCACATAGCAATGATTGGGATGTGTCAATGGGGCCACATCAGAGTCTCTGCAAGGATGTCAGAAGGATGAAGATTGATGGCTGGCATATCTTCACGAAGAGGTTTTTTGACACATGAGATCTTGCACTGACCATTAGATTTCCCAAGTGTTTGAGTCCTATCAGTGGGTCCAAGGCCAGCTCAAGGTGATATATCATCTCCTTATTGGCTGAAGTAAGGATGAATGTCAAGTGGGGCCAGCATCGCGTGTTGCTGACTTGCTCAAATATGATTGGTTTTTGTATACTGATGAGGATTTTTCAGGGGATCTGATGTGTTGTAGGGTCCCAGTCCTAAAAGGATCTATGGCTGGTGCATGATTGGAAGGAATATTTGAGGAACATGAGATCATGCACCCACTGTTAGATTGGAATCTAGTTCTCTATGGGTCTGATGTTAGAGATGTGTCTAGGTGTATGCCTACAAGCAGTCGGGGAAAATGAAAGATTGCCAAATGGAAAATGGGCCTAGGGTTAGCAAGGTTCCATGAATCAATGACTAGGGGTTCTCTCTTGTTCGCTGGACTTAACCAATGTTAGCCTAAAAACTTAGAAATTTAGTGACCACTTTGTTTGCGTAGTCACTTAACCGGACCAGGGTTATGTGAAGTTCTTTGTGACTTAGAGAAAAGTCTTTGGTCGTGTAGTCACCGAATGACTTAAGAAGAAAAAGCTTCAAGTGGGGCCAAAATGATAGGTGTGCCGAGGTGCTCAATTCTCATTGGTCGCTAACTTCCATAGTGGTGTTTAACTTGTCAGAGATAGGTTTTCAAGCTATTTTAGGTACATCATAGCCATTCATATGTGGCAAAGGGTTTCTCATCAATGTTCATGTTTTAATTCCAGACCCGCTAGCCATTATGATTTGAATTTGAATATCTCTGCGAGGGTTTTTCTATTCTTCTGCTCTTTCAGCCATGCACGATGTCAAGTAGCTTAGGAAATAAAGTCTCAGGATGGTTGTGGTTGTGAAGATGATAGAAGTGACTTTTGGCTGGTGTTGTAGGGTGCTTTGCCATGTTTTCATGACAGGAGGTGCTAGAAAGAGTTGGTGCCACCTTTTGAACAGTACCTCTCCCAAGGAAATATAATCAGATTTGGAGCCTTCATGGCTTAGTGGAGTTCTAGGTGGGTTGGTAGGTCAAGGTTATTGTGTCTACAGGTGATTTCAGTTCAGAATGATCAACATGCAAAGAAAGATATGATTTGATCATCGGTGTTCTTAGAGATTTTCATAATAGGTGATTAGTACCCTAGCGTTTGATATCATTGTTTAATTTTATAACCCTAGCTAGGTTTTGACTCTTGCCTGCATGCAAGAGGGGATGTATATATTGTTTTTTGGAGCTTTTAAGCTCAGTGTTGGACAATTGTCAAAGAATTTCACTTTTCTTAAGGGTCATCTGTGGTATCATTTCTACCCTCTGGCTTATATAGTTGTAAATCTTTCATTGATGATTCAAATATTGCAGAGGTATTTTGTGACAATCCTTCATGTCCCTATGCTTCCTTGTATAAATTATCTCTTATTGAATCAAATTATATGATGTTTTTGGTGGTATCTTAGGGTTCCTAATCCCTCTCTCTTTCTTCAATTTTGTGTATTATTATGGGTGATTTGATTTGAATGCTCTTGTGGGTATACCTCAACCCCTTGACTATCTATCTCATTCCTATACCGAGTTGCAGAGGTGAATGTTTATTTGCAAGTCATAAATTGTGTCTAAATCCCTTAGGAATGATATTGTTTGTGAAATCCTTTCTTTCCCTGAATAGCCTCTTTCTCTTGCAAGCCCTTCTATGAAATATTTATGCAAGCCTATTTAGTGAGTTGTGATCTCCTAGACCTGAGTTGTTCATTATTTTTATCCTCTATATTGAGATTTAAACCCTTCATTTCGGTGTATCACCTAGTAGGTAGTTTTCTTTCAAGTCATTTCCCTTTAAAGCACTCCTTCTATCCCTTTCCCTAAAAGTTTTAATTTTCATGTCAAGAAGAAAATTAGGGTGATTATCCAAGAGGAACCAGCCTAGAACCTAGAGGTCTCATCTTAGTTAGCATAGGTCCCACAACTTAGAGATGATTCCCATGTTATACTAGGTTATCAAGACTACAAGATCTTGAAACAAGGGTGCAAACTTAGTGTATAACAATTATAGCATGCCTGGTGGGACTAGAGATCAGATTGAAGTCCAAAGGTGCTCCTATTGGTTCATCTACAAAAGGATTAAAGAAGTTCAAATATAAAAGTACTATCAGTATAGACATAAGCTCAAGGATTCCCCACCTTGGTGCCAATGTATAACAATTTTGGCATGCCTAGTGGGACTACAAAAGAATATTCAAATTCAAGTTATGTCATCTCTGATGTACAGATTACATAATATAGACTTTTAGAAGTTGTTCTATCAAGTACATCTAGCGACTCCACTAGTTTCAAAGGTCCAGGCCAACCTTGTTCAAGGTTTATGAGAAAGATTGAGACTAGGAGCTCAAAGCCTACTCAATTTTTAGAGTTTCCCTCAAAAAGAAGTTACAAAGGTAGGTCAACTCAAAGAACATCCCCTACAAGGAGAGTTCAATCTACACCTCCTAATACCTTAGAAAGGAGACCTTTTCCCTTTCATCTTAGAAGAAGAGGCAAATCTCTAACCATAGATCTAGAAGAGGATTCAAATCTAGTAGCAAATATAGCTCATATAGTTGTTAATCTTCAGATTCCAACTCTTGAAATGGCTAGGCAGTTTGCCTTTGCACCATTCAACCAAGGGAGTCCATTAGCCTTTGCTCAACATCATGATGTGCCCTTAGTGGAACTTAAGAGTACACCTAATTTCACTAGTGAAGGGAAGACAACTACCTTTGAGCACATAAGAGATGTGACCACCATTTGCAGCATACACAACATAACCTAAGAGGATGTGGCCACAAAATTATTAGCAGACTCTCTAAAAGGTAAGGCTCTTGAATGGTTTAGAACTTTAACTGTTGGTTCTATTACTTCATGGGATGAATTAGGAGATGCATTAAGTAAGACTTTTGAGGATAAATCAGATAACTTGTCTCTAGTTGAGTAGTTAACAACCGTTAAGAGAGACCCTCAAGAGCAAATGACAGATTACAATAGTAGATTCCTCAAAACATGGAATAGAATTCTAGTCTTTGTAAGACCATCACCCGACCATGCTTTTCTATATTACTTACAAAGCCTAAATGGTCAAATTTTTGTCATGATCTAGTCTATGGGTGGTATTTCTTTACCCCAAGCTTTTGACATAGCTATCAGGGCTGAAAATTATTTAATCCAAGTAGACATGATTGCTAGAAGGCCACCAATGCCCATTTTTCTTAGCCTTCAACCCATTGCACCTGCACAAGTACCCCCATTTACCCCTATCCCCACCATATTAGCACCTCAAGAAAGTACCAATGGTTAAGAGCTAACAGCTAGTTTTTGTCAAGAGCTCCAAGAGATAAAGAATAGTCAACAAAGTAGTCAGTAAGAAATGACAAACTTGTTGCAGACCTTGACTAAAGATGTTACAAATTTGAAGAAACAAGGTCAAGGAATCAGACCACCCTTTCAGCCACAAGGCCAAGGTCCTAATCAATCATATCAAAATTAGGGACAACCTTATCAACAAAATAAGCCACCATACCAAGGTGGGTATCAAGGACAAAGGCAAAGTTTTAATCAAAGACCATTCCAACCATATAACCTGACACCTCTAAATTCTACAAATCTAGTGAGGGATATGGTTCCTAGTCAAAATAATGTGGCTATGGACAATGAATGGTGCTTTCCTTGTAATCAGCCTCATAATCAAGCTACATATTCAAATGGATTGATGAACCAAGCTCTAATAGTTCAAAATGCCTCACAAGCTCAATCAGAGGCTTCATCCAATGGGTCAGTTCCTCAACAAGAATCACAAGAAAAAGAGACTTCTCTCTTTAATTGGGAGCAACCAGACTTCAATGGAGTCAATGATGAAGTTTTTTTTGTTGCTTATACAAGAGAAAAAAGAAGAGCTCAAGACATGGAAAGAGAAGATTCCAATGCCAAAGCCACTACATCTGTAGAGCCACTGTAGCAAGCTAATCCCATCATACCTAAGGATGCTCCTGTCATCACAAGCAAAGAAGGCCAATAGTCCAAAGAAGTGGAGCCCATCATAGTAAAAGCACAACAAAGAGTACACACTATGACAACTTTTAATATTGTAGACAACATGAAGAAGGTGAATGTCACCATGTTTATGTGGGACTCTTTGGCTCTTCCAGGACAGCCTGAGATTTTGAAGAAGGCCAAGAGTGATGCAGCAACTCCTCAACCTACAAAAGAAGCTGCAAAGCTAGTGTTGGTTAACATTGATCGAGAAAAGGAGGCTCCAAGTAGCAAATCCAATGCCAATACCATGCAAGGTAGGAATTCAAGGCCACCTCCCTTTTATGTATCTCTAATTATTGTAAAATATTTAGTGCATAATTGTATGGTAGATAGTGGAGCTACTAGCACTGTAATGCCCAAAAGGTGGCTGACCAATTAGAACTAAAATATGAGCCCTTACAAAATAAGGTCACACAACTTGATGGATCCTTAGTCAATACTATAGGAGTGGCCAAGGATATTGTTATACACTAAGTTTACGCCTTTGTCTCAAGCTCTCGTAGTCTTGATAAACTAGTATAACATGGGAATTATCTCCAAGTTGTGGGACCTATGCTAACTGAGATGAGACCTCTAGGTTCTAGGCTAGTTCCTCTTGGATAATCACCTTAATTTTCTTTTAGACAGGAAAAGTAAAACTTTGGAGGGAAAGGGATATAAGGAGTTCTTGGAAAGGGAAATGACTGAAAGTAAACTACCTACTAGGTGATGCACTAAAATTAGGGTTTGGATCTCAGTATAGAGGAATGTAACCAATGAAAGGCTTAGGTCTAGTAGATCACAACTTACTAAATAGGCTTGCATAAGTATTTCATAGAAGGGTCTGAACATAAGACACAATTTATGACCTACAAGTAGACATTCACCTTTGCAACTCGGTGTAGGAATGAGAGAAGACTATTAGGGGGCTGAAGTATGCCCCCACAAAATTATCTAGATCAGATCAAACACAATAACACACAAAATCACAAAAAGTAAGATGAATCAGGAACCCTAAGTTTTCATTGAAAAAAAACAAAAAAAAACATACATATACTTTGATCCAATAAGAGATGACCCAAACAAGGAAGCATAGGGACATGAAGGATTGTCACAAAATACCTCTGCAATATCTGAATAATCAATGGGAGAAATACAACTATATAAGCTAGAGGGTAGAGATGATATCATAGATCACCCTTAAGAAAAATGAAATTCTTCTACAACTTGTCCAACTCTGAGCGCTAAGGCTCCAAAAATACAATATATACCTCCCTCCTTGCACATAGGTAAGATTCAAAAATCTAACTAGGGTTAGAGAATTTTACATTAGAATAATAAACCCTACATCTATCAAGTATGATCATGAATGAAACTCTACAAATATGGCCGATCAGACCTTAAGCTTGCATGCCCATCCTTGTACTACACTTGCCTATGGACAAGCAACCTGGACCCATTAACTTTCTTGCACAAAGTCTCACCATGAATGCTCAATTGGTACTCTTTTTGAGACAAGAATTGACCCATGACAGCCACCCAGACTTCCTCATCATCCTCTTTCAATTGCAAATGTCTTAGAGACATAAATTTTTTGAGCTGCCTCACCGCTCATAGCCTGCAAATCAAACAATGGCAAAAATCCTATAGAGAAATATTAAAAATTTGAAAATTAATGACTAACCTAGTGGTGCCACACCTTTTCTTCTATCAACTGCCATCATTTAAATCTCAATCTCCTTTTAAAACATGACTATTAGATCCTCTTGTTTACCCGAGAACCATTCACCCACAAAGTTAACCTCAAATCCACCTCGGGTTACCTCTTTTTCTTCAGTCGCAAAGTTGTTTGAACTTTTAGTTGACCCCGGTTAAGTCTAGTGGACCTGAGAAACCCTTTAGTCACTGATTCATAGAGCTGTGCTAACCTTGGGCCCATTTATGCCACTTGGCATTCTTTTATTTTCTCTGACCGCCTCATCAGCAAACACCTCGGTAGCTTTTCTGGAAATGGACCCACTGAGAACAAGATCACAATCTAATGGTGGGTGCATGATCTCATTACCATTGAATATTCCTTCAAATCATGCACTGGTCATAGATTCTATTAGGGTATGACCCCACTAACACATTAGTCCACCTCTAAGTCTCTGTCAGCACAAGACAACCAATCATATTTGAGCAAGTCGGCAACATGCGGCACTGGCCCCACTGATTTCCTCTTTACATCGACCAATGAAAAATGAGCATGTCACCCTGACCTGGCATCAGACCCACCTAACAAAGCCTCTGCAAAAGTAAGATCAATGTTCATCTTAAGATCTCATACCTCTATCACCACCCTTGTGAAGATACACTAGCTGTCGATCCTCTAACAATGGAAGAACCTCTAAAAATCTAGTCATCACCATGCAGACCAATCAAATGCTTCACACATCAGCCCATCTAACAATGCAGACCCACAAACTATAGAAGGAGCATCAGATGACTGTCACAAGATCACAAGGTCTTGGAAGATCCCTTGTGACCAAGTGACAACTGTAGATCTCCAGTCCACTGACAGAGCCCTGGCAACAAGTAAGATCAATGGTCGTCACTTGATTGCAAGGGATCTTCCAAGCCCTTGTGATCTTGTGACCACTATTGGATTGAAGGGAAAGGCACCTCATTGGGCCCATGTTGACCTGTCTCCATGCTATACTCTTACCAACCTATCAAACATTACCCCCTCAGACATACATAACATATTTCTTGATAATGGCCCCACTAACAAATAGCCAAATCACCAACCACCGATGAATCAGAAGTTGCCAAATTAGATGAGGTGGCCCCGGTCCCACTAACAAAATACTAATCTAAAGGAAAAGGAAGATCGACGATTGTTGCAAGATCTCATGGAACCTTCCTAGGCCATGATATCATGTGACAACCATAGATCTAGAATCTTGACCTGGCTACTAGACCAAGACCGCCAACCGAAATGGTAACCACTTGTAGGATCACTGAATGTTAAGGATTTAACCACTGGGAATCATAGATTTGGTGACTTAAGGTTTTTTAAAATGCACATGTGAAATGAAGGAACTTAAGTGGCCGAATAAAGTAACATGAAAATATAATAGGCCAAAGGGTTTCTAAGGGTTTTTTTACCTATAACGGCTACTTTTTTCAAATATTTGACTTGCAGACCAGGGAATGAAACAAATTACAGAGACCAAAAAGAAGGACATGAACCTATGAAAATTTCAGTGATGCCTGGCAAGGTAAAAAGAGAGATTTGGGGATAGATATTTTCCAAATTTGCATGCATATGAAAATTAGGGTAACATTTTGGCGATTTCTACTGGATGTTAGCTTGCTAGACATTGAAACCAGTGGCCTTAATACAATCCATTGGGCATGGGGTCAACATTTGAGCATAAGAAGCCTCAACAGAGATAGAACTGAATAGAGGGACAAAACTTGTGCACAAGCACTTCTTGAAAAGCAGGAAACTAACCTAGAAAATAGGGAAAGAAAGCAAGGAAACTTATTTACAAAAAAAAAAAAAAATTACAGAGAGGGGTTAACCTCAAAATAGGGCTTCAAGTGGAAACCATTTACTGAGATAGGAAAGGAAACTCCTTCAAGATCTGTTAGATGGAAAGCAATGGATCCCTTGCACTATGTTATAACAAATGGTCCACCCCAAAATGAGTCAAATTTTGTATGTCTACCAGGCTTGGGTCTGAATTCATCCCATTTTAGGACTACATCCCCAACTTTGAAATTTATGATCCTGGACCTTTTATCAAAGCTCTTCTTTGTCTGAATCTGATGGAAGTCCATATCCTACATTGACTTGCTTCTGAGTTCTTCTAATTCCATCAACTGAGCATACCTGATTTGCAAAGGATCTCCTTCTTCAAATAGGACATACTGAGTGGCTAAGTCCAGAGCTGGCAATTCAACTAAGATAGACAACTTGGCCTCTCTGCCATACACTAACACATAAGGGGAATTCCCAATTATCTTCTTTGGAGTAATTCTATCTAGCCACAAAGCAGACCTAAGTTTGATATGCCAATCCCTCTAGTTGTCTTGCAGAGTCTTCATGATTATCCTAATCAAGTTCTTATTTGTTGATTCAACCAAACCATTGCCTTGGGGGTAATAATTGGAACTAGTGTTTAGATAGATGCCATTCTTGACTGCCCACTCTGAGACTTTAAGGCCTATGAATGCCAATGTATTATCTAAAATTATGGAGTCAGGAGTGCCAAACCTATGAACTATATCATCATAAAAGCTTAGGACAACACTCTCATTTGATTCTTTTAAGGAAACTACCTCTTTCCATCTGGTGAAGTAATTTGTTGCAATGATTATCCATTTATGTCCTGCACTACATGGAGGGTTGACCATACTAATGAAGTCTATACCCCACTTCATGAAGGGTTGCTCTATTCTGACTGGCTGTAGGGGCAAGGCTGCAAGCCTTTCTTTTCTTTCAAACATGGCACACTTGATACATTTCCTCACATACTCATGACTATCCTTGAAGATAGATGGCCAATAGTACCCAGCCCTCATGATTTTAAAAGTAGTAGTCCTAGGAGAAAAGTGACCTCCAGAAGGTCCATCATGAAACTCAAATAGAACATCTGATATCTTTTCTAAATCTATGCATCTTAAAAGGACACCACTATGAACCTTTCTGAAAAGAACTTTATCTATTAGCACAAAAGGAATAGATGGCAATCTATAATATCTCATTTTTGTTGAATCTAGATCTGCAGGACATTGTCTTGTCTTTAAGTAATTGATCATGTTAGGCAACCAACTTGTTGCCTTGGCTTGTTCTTCTATAGAATGCCTCACCAGAGATCCATCTATTTGCTCTAATTTCTTTGAACTTTCATCCCCTGTTAAATGCTCACAAAGACCTCTTCCTCTAACCAGCTTGGTAGTTTGGATATCTATGTCATACTCCATCACCTTGGTGATCCAACCAGCTCTTTTTTCATTTAGGTCCTTGGAAAGCAAAAATTATTTGACACTTGGGTGAGTAACCTTTAAATGTACCTTGCTATGGGTCAATAGATATCTAAAATTTTCAAAGCTCTTCACCACAACAAGTACATGTTTCTCTAAAAAGGAGTATCTCTATTCATACTCTTCTAAACCTTTGCTAAAGAAAGCAATAGGCTGCTCCAATCCATCTAAATTTTCTTGAGTCAGCATTGTAGATATAGCATCATGACCTCCATAAGCATAAAGGATAAAATCCTTACTAAAATTTGGGTTTAGGAGAGCAAGGGCTTCTATTAAGGCTTCTTTGATAGCTTGGAAGTTGGTTTTCCCTTCCTTAGTCCAACTGAAAGCTGAACTCTTCTTCAACATGGCTGTCAAGGGCTTGAGTAAATCTGCAATGTTAGGCAAGAACCTCCTAACAAAATTAATCTTTCCTATGAAAGATTGGAGACTTTTCTTATGATGTGACAATGATAGCTCTAAGATGGCTGCAATTCTCTTAGGATCCACTGTAATTCCTTCTTTGGATACTACATATCCCAACAATTTTCCTTCATGAACTGCAAACACACATTTCTTGGGATTAAGAGATATCCCAAACTATCTACACCTTTCAAAAATCTTCCTCAAATGTTTGATGTGATCTACTACATGTTTTGAATAGATAGTTATGTCATCTAAGTAGACCAACACAAACTTGTACATGAGGCTTTTAAAGGCCATATCCATTACCTTTTAAAATGTAGCACCTGCATTTGATAGACCAAAGAGAATCTTTTGATAAGCCATGGTTTCCCACTTGGTTATAAATGTAGTCTTCTATTGATTCTCTTTATTTACTAAGATCTGATTGTATCCTAAATAGCCATCCAATAATGAAAATATCTCAAACCCAGAGACACATTATAAGATTTGTTCCATAAAGGGTAGTGGATGGCGGTCTTTTAGAGAAGCCCTGTTAAGATCCCTGAAGTCAACACAACCTCAACTCCCCATTCTTCTTCCTGATAGGAACAAGGTTGGAAACCCAACTAGTATGCTTAATGGGGTAGATGATACCACTTTTTATTAGTTTGAGTACTTCTTTATACATAAGTGGCCCAAGCTTGGGATTAACAGGCCATTTTTTTTGCCTCACTATTTTGGCATTTGGTTCTAATTCAATAGTGTACTAAGCAAGGGTATGATCAAAACCTTTCAGGTCTTCATATTGCCATGCAAAAACATCATTGAATTCCTTGAATAATTGGGTATAAGCTTGCTTTTCTAATTCAGTGTTTACTTTCCAAATTGTAAGCTCTTACCTGGTTCCAACTCTAATTCAACACAATGTTCTTGTTGAACTACCAGGCCATCTTTTCTCTTCTTAACTTCATCATCCTTATTGAAGATAGTCTCTAAGGTAACAAGACCCCTAGGCATCTTATTAGATTTGAGTTGTATCACTTGATCACCATAGTTTTGTGATAGCCTATCTTGATTATGCTCTGAAAAAACATCTTCAAACAATAATTGAAAAATTTGTTCATCACTGTCAAACACCTACCAATTGACATCATTATCAAAAATAGAGGGTCTGATAATCATTTTGATATGATGTTGATCTATTTCTTTTGAAACACTATTTGGAATGTCATACTGAGATCCAATAGTAGCTAACCTATCTGCATTTTGATTTAGCTTTCTAGGGATGGCAACAATATTGAAAGCATGGAAATCTTCAATTGCATCCCAAACTCTATGTTTGTATGCTTTCATAATATCATTTTTAGTTGCACTCATCCCTCTCACTTTCCTGACAAGTAACTCACTATCACCATAAAATTTTAAGGCCTTAAGCCCTCTTTTTCTAGCCCATTCTAGTCCATTGACTAGACTTTCATATTCTCTAGTATTGCTAGTGCAGGAGAAACTGAATCTAAAGGTAGTATAATATGTCTCTCCTTTTGGGGACACTAACATAGCACCACCACTAGAACCATATCTACTTCTAGCTCCATCAAAAAATAGCTTCCAAACCTAATTATTCTGATCCTCTGAATCAGTATCCTCTTTGAGAAGGCTTGGCTCTATGACTCCACTTTCTTGTATTAAATAACTTCCCAAACCAAAATCCCAAACAATATTTTCTTGGGTCTCTGAAGCTCTTTCATCTAGAAGAATATCAGTGATACTCTCTATCTTTTTGCTTGCTTCACTAATGGTTTGGAGGTCACTGTCATCAAATATAGGGCAGTTTACATTGATGGCATTGGATACATATGGCTCTATATGGTGTGCTGCTAATGGTTCTAAATTAATGGTGACCTTGGTCCCATACCTTGTATGAAAAATCATGTGAGACTAGTCAAAAGATAGGTAGCCTCCTATCTTAGCTATAAACTCCCTTGAAAATCATATAGAAAATAATGTGGGGAGATCTATGATGTATATATCAAGGAGGATTGAAAAATTAGGATGAGCATGAAGGATTAGACTGGTATCCTTAGGCACACCTATAGGATTGACTGAGGATCCATCAAGTTGTGTGACCTTCTTTTGGAAGGGTTCATATTTTAGTCCTAATTGGTCAGCTACCTTCTTGGGCATTACAGTGCTAGTAGCTCCACTATCTACCATACAATTATGTACTAAAGATTTTCCAATAATTAGAGATACATAAAAGGGAGGTGGCTTTGAATTCCTACCTTGTGTGGCATTTCCTTTGGAGTTTCTACTTGGAGCCTCCTTTTGTTGATCAATGTTAACCAACACTGGCTTTGCAACTTCTTTTGTAGGATGAGGAGTTGTTACTTCAATCATGACCTTCTTCAAAATTTTAGGCTATCCTAGAAGAGCCAAAGAGTCCCACATAGACATGGTGACATTCACCTTCTTCATGTTGTCTAAAATATTATAAGGTGTCATACTGTGTACTCTTTGTTGTGCCTTCACTATGATGTGCTCTACTTCTTTAGAATGTTGGCCCTCTTTACTTGTGATGACAGGAGCCTCCTTAGGTGTGATGTGATTAGCTTGTTGCACTAGTTCTACTGATGTAGTAGCTTTGGCATTAGAATCTGCCCTTTCCATGTCTTGAGCTCTTCTCTTTTCTCTTGTATAGGAAACCAAGGTAACCTCATCATTGAATCCATTGAAGTCTGGTTGCTCCCAATTGACAAGGGCAGTCTCATTCTCTTGCGATTCTTGTTGAGGAACTGAACCACTGGATGAAGCCTCTGATTGAGCATATGAAGCATTCTGAACCATTAGAGCTTGGTTCATCCATCCACTTTAACATGTAACCTGATTGTGAGGCTAACTACAAGGAAAACACCATTCATTATCCATGGCCATGTTATTTTGACCAGGAATTATATCCCTCACCAGATTTGTAGAATTGAGAGGTGTAGGGTTATATGGTTGGAATGGTCTCTGATTAAAATTTTGTCTTTTCCCTTGATAGCCTCCTTGGTATGGTGGCCTATTTTGTTGATAAGGTTGTCCTTGATTTTTATATTGCTGATTAGGACCTTGGCCTTGTGACTAAAAGGGTGGTCTAATCCCTTGACCTTTTTTCTTCAAATTTATGACCTCTTTAATCAAGGTCTGCAACAATTTTGTCATTTCTTGCATACTGCTCTGTTGACTCCTCTTTATCTCTTGTAGCTCTTGAGAGAAATTTGTTGTTATCTCTTGACCATTGGATGAAGCCTAAGGTGCTAATATGATAGGAATAAGGGTAAATGGGGGTACTTGTGCAGGTGCAATGGTTTGAAGGCTAGGAAAAATGGGCATTGGTGGCTTTCTAGCAATCATGCCTACTTGTATTAGACAATTTTCTGCCTTGACAGCTATGTCGAAAGCTTGGGGAAGAGAAGTACCACCCATGGATTGGATCATGATAGAAATTTGAACATTTAGACTTTGCAGATAGTATAGGAAGGCATGGTCAGCTGATGGTCTCACAGAGATTGGAATTCTATTCCATGTTTTAAGGAATCTACTATTGTAATCTGTCATTTTCTCTTGAGGGTCTCTCTTAATAGTTGTTAACTGCTCAACTAGAGACAAGTTATCTGATTTTTCCTCAAAATTCTTACTTAATGCATCCCCTAATGCACCCCATGAATTAATAGAACCAATAGTTAGAGTTCTAAACCATTCAAGAGCCTTACCTTTTAGGGAGGCTGCTAATAATTTTGTGGCCACATCTTCCTGGCTTATGTTGTGTATGTTCCAGATGGTGTTCACATCTCTTATGTGCTCAAAAGTAGTTATCTGCCCTTCACCTATGAAATCAAGTATACTCTTTAGTGCCACCAAGGGCACATCATGATGTTGAGAAAATACCAAGGGACTCCCTTGGTTGAAAGGTGCAAAGGCAAACTGTCTTTCCATTGTAGGGGCTGGAATCTGAAGATTAACAACTATATGAGCTATATTTTTTGCTGGATCTAAGTGTTCTTCTAGATCTCTAGTTAGAGATCTTCCTCTTCTTCTAAAATGAAAGGGAAAAGGTCTCATTTCTAAAGTATCAGGAGGTGTAGAATGAACTCTCCTTGCAGGGGATGTTCTTTGAGTTGACTTGCCTTTGTGACTTCTTCTTGAGGGCAACTCTAAAAATTTGGTGGGTTTTGAGCTCCTAGTCTTAATCTTTCTCATAAACCTTAAACAAGGTTGGCCTGGATCTTTGAAATCAATGCAGTCACCAGATATACCTGATAGAACAACTTTTAACAGTATGTATTATGCTATCTGATATACCTGATTCTTTTACTAGTCCCACCGGGCATGCCAGAATTGTTATACACTGGCACCAAGGTGGGGTGTACATGAGCTTGAGCCTACATTGATAGTCCTTAGGTATTGAACTTCCTTAATCCTTTTGCAAATAAACCAAGAGGAACACCTTTGAACATTAATCTAATCTTTTACTTGTCCCACAGGGTGTGCTAGAATTGTTATACACTAAGTTTGCACCTTTGTCTCAAGCTCTCATAGTCTTGATAACCTAGTATAACATGGGAATCATCTCCAGGTTGTGGGGACTATGCTAACTAAGATGAGACCTCCAGGTTCTAGGCTGGTTCCTCTTGGATAATCACCTTAATTTTCTTTTAGATAGGAAAAGTAAAACTTTGGAGGGAAAGGGATAGGAGTCCTTGGAAAGGGAAATGACTAAAAAAAAAATACCTACTAGGTGATGCACCAAAATTAGGGTTTGGTTCTTAGTATAGAGGAATGTAACCAATTAAAATCTTAGGTATAGTAGATCACAGCTTACTGAATAGGCTTGCATAAGTATTTTATAGAAGGGTCTGAACATAAGACATAATTTATGACCTGCAAGCAGACATTCACCTCTACAACTTGGTGTAGGAATGAGACAAGACTGTTAGCGGGCTGAAGTATGCCCACAAAAGCATCTAGATTAGATCAAACACAATAACACACAAAATCATAGAAAGTAAGAGGAATCAAGAACCCTAAGTTGTCATTGAAAAAAAAAACATATACTTTGATCCAATAAGAGATGACCCAAACAAGGAAGCATAGGGACATGAAGGATTGTCACAAAATACCTCTACAATATCTAAATAATCAATGGGAGAAATACAACTATATAAGCTAGAGGGTAGAGATGATACCACATATGAACCTTAAGAAAAATGAAATTGTTCTACAACTTGTCCAACTCTGAGTGCTAAGGCTCCAAAAATACAATATATACCTCCCTCCTTGCACGTAGGCAAGGGTCAAAAATCTAACTACAGTTAGAGAATTTTACATTAGAATAATAACCCCTACATCTATCAAGCTTTCATGCCCATCCTTGTACTACACTTGCCTACGAACAAGAAACATGGACCCATTAACTTTCCTGCACAAAGTCTCACCATGAATGCTCAACTGGTACTCTTTCAAAGACATGAATCAACCCATGATGGCCACCCAGACTTCCTCATCATCCTCTTTCAACTGCAAATGTCTTGGAGACATAAATTTTCTAAGCTACCTCACCGCTCGCGGCCTGCAAATCAAACACTTGCAAAAATCCTGCAGAGAAATATTAAAAATTTAAAAATTAACGGCTAACCGGGTGGTGCCACACCTTTTCTCTTATCAATGGTCATCATTTAAATCTCAATCTCCTTTTAAAACATGACCGTTAGATCCTCTTATTTACCCAGGAACCATTCACCTGTAGAATTAACCTCAAATCCACCTTGGGTTACCTCTTTTTCTTTAGTCACAAAGTCATTTGAAATTTTAGTTGACCCCGGTTAAGTCTGGTGAACTTGAGAAACCCTTTAGTCACTGATTCATAGAACTGTGCTAACTTTGGGCCCATTTATGCCACTTGGCATTCTTTTATTTTCTTCGGCCACCTCAACAGCAAAGACCTCAGTAGCTTTTCTAGCAACAGACCCACTGAGAACAAGATCCCAATCTAACATTGGGCACATGATCTCATGACTGCCAAATATTCCTTTAGATCATGCACCGGTCATAGATTCTATTAAGCCATGACCCCATTGACACATCAGTCCACCTGTAAGTCCCTATCAGCACATGACAACCAATCATATTTGAGCAAATTAGCAACACGCGACACTAGCCCCACTAATTTCCTCTTTACATCGACCAATGAAAAATGAGCATGTCACCCTAACCTGGCATCGGACCCACCTGACAAAGCCTCTGCAAAAGTAAGATTGATAGTCATATTAAGATCTCATACCTCTATCACCACCCTTATGAAGATATGCTGACCGTCGATCCTCTAATAATGGCAAAACCTTTGAAAATCCAGTCATCACCATGCAGACCAATCAAATGCTTCACACATCAGCCCATCTGACAATGCAAACCCATGAACTATAGAAGGAGCATCAGATGGCTGTCACAAGATTATAAGGGCTTGGAAGATCCCTTGTGATCAAGTGACAACTGTAGATCTCCAGTCCATTGGCAGAGCCCTGGTAACAAGCAAGATCAATGGTCGTCGCTTGATTGCAAGGGATCTTCCAAGCCCTTGTGATCTTGCAACCACCATTGGATTGAAGGGAAAGGCACCCCACTGGGCCCATGTTGACCTATCTCCATGCTATACTCTTACCAATGAATCAAATGCCACCCCCTCAGACACATGTAACATATTTCCTAACAATGGCCCCACTGACAAATATCCCAATCACCAACCACCGATGAATCATAAGTTGCCAAATCGGATGAGGTGGCACCAATCCCACTGACAAAATATTGCACTGAAGGAAAAGGAAGATGGATGATCATCACAAGATCTCATGGAACCTTTCTAGGCCATGAGATCATGCAACAACCATAGATCTAGAATCTTGACTTGGCCGCCAACCGAAATGGTAACTGCTCGCAGGATCGCTGAATGTTAAGGAGTTAACCATCGAGAATCAGAGATTTGGTCATTGAAGGTTTTTTAAAATACACATGAGAAATGAAGGAGCTAAAGTGGCTAAATAAAGTAACATGAAAATATAACAGGCCAAAGGGTTTCTAAGGGTTTTTTACCTATAACAGCTAGTTTTTTCTAATATTTGACTTGCAGACTAGGGAATGAAACAAATTGCAGAGACTAGAAAGAAGGACATGAACCTATGAAAATTTCAGTGATGCCTAGCGGGGTAAAAATAGAGATTTGGGGATAGATATTTTCTAAATTTGCATGCATATGAAAATTAGGGTAACAGATACTAGTCTAATCCTTCATGCTAGTCCTAACTTCTCCATCCTCCTTGATATATATATATATATATATATATATATATATATATATATATATATATATCATAGATCTCCCTGCATTATTTGCTACATGTCTTTCAAGGGAGTTTATAGCCAAGATAGGAGGCTACCTATCTTTCGACTGGTCTCACATGCTTTTTCATACAAGGTATGGGACCAAGGTCACCATTAAGTCAAAACCATTGGGAGCACACCATATAGAACCATATGTGTCCAATACCATTAATGTAAACTACCCTATATTTGATAACAATGACTTCCAAACCATTAGTGAAGCAGACACTAAGATAGAAAGTATCCCTGATATTTTACTAGATGAAAGAGCTTTAGAGGCCCAAGAAAATCTAATTTGGGATTTTGGTTTGGAAAGTCATTTAATACAAGAAAGTGGATCCATAGAGCCAAGCCTTCTCAAAGAGGACATTGATTCAGAAGATCAGAACAATTAGGTTTGGGAACTATTTTTTGATGGAGCTAGAAGTAGACATGGTTCTAGTGGTGGTGCTATGCTAGTGTCCCCAAAAAGAGAAAGGTATTATACTACCTTTAGATTTAGTTTCTCCTACACTAGCAACACTGCAGAATATGAAAGTCTAGTCAATGGATTAGAGTGGGCTAGAAAAAGAGGGCTTAAGGCCTTAAAGGTTTATGGTGATAGTGAGTTAGTTGTTAGCCAAGTAAGAGGGATAAGTGCAACCAAGAATGACACCATGAAAGCATACGAACATAGAGTTTCAGATGCAATTGAAGATTTTTGTGCTTTCAATATTGTTGCTATCCCTAGGAGACTAAATCAAAATGCAGATAGGTTAGTTGCTGTTGGATCTCAGTATGACATTCCAAATAGCATTTCAAAAGAAATGGATCAACAACATATGAAAGTGATTGTCAGACCTTCTATTCCTAATAATGATGTCAATTTGCAAGTGTTTGACAATGATGAACAAATTTTGCAATTCTTGTTTGAAGAAGATGTCTTTTCAGAGCATAATCAAGATCAGCTACCACAAAACTATGGTGATCAGGGAATACAAATGAAGTCCAACAAGATGCCTAGAGGTCTTGTTACCCTAGAGACTATCTTTAACAAGGATGATGAAGTTAAGAGAAGCAAAACTGGCCTGGTAGATCAACAAGACCATTGTGTTGAATTAGATTTGGAGCTAGGTAAGGGCTTACAATTCAAAAAAGTAAACACTAAATTGGAAAAGAAAGCTTACACTCAACTTTTCAAAGAATTTAGTGATGTTTTTGCATGGAAATATGAGGACCTCAAAGGTTTTGATCCTTCCCTTGCTCAGCACACTATTGAATTAGAACCTAATGCCAAACCAATGAGGCAAAAGCAAAGGCCTGTTAATCCCAAGCTTGAGCCACTCATGCATAAGGAGGTGCTCAAATTGATAGAAAGTGGTATCATCTATCCCATCAAGCATACTAGTTAGGTTTCCAACATTGTTCCTATCAGGAAGAAGAATGGGGAGTTGAGGTTATGTGTTGACTTCAGGGATCTTAACAGGGCCTCTCCAAAAGACCGCCATTCACTACCCTCTATGGAACAAATCTTACAATGTGTCTCTAGATCTGAGAGATTTTCATTATTGGATGGCTATTTAGGATACAATTAGATCTTAGTGAATGAATAGATCAATACAAGACTACATTTACAACCAAGTGGGGAACCATGGCTTATCAAAAGATGCCCTTTGGTTTGTCAAATGCAAGTGCTACTTTTCAAAAGGAAATGGATATGGCCTTTAAGAGCCAAATGTACAAGTTTATGTTGGTCTACTTTGATGACATAACTATCTATTCAAAGCATGTAGTAGACCATATCAAACATTTGAGGAAGATTTTTGAAAGGTGTAGAGAATTTGGGATATCTCTTAATCCCAAGAAATGTGTGTTTGCAGTTCATGAAGGAAAATTGTTGGGATATGTAGTATCCAAAGAAGGGATCACAATAGATCCTGAGAGAATTGCAGCCATCTTAGAGCTACCATTGCCACATCATAAGAAAAGTCTCCAATCTTTCATAGGAAAGATTAATTTTGTTAGGAGGTTCTTGCCTAACATTGCAAATTTACTAAGGCCTTTGACAGCCATGCTAAAGAAGAGTTCAGCTTTTAGTTGGACCAAAGAAGGGAGAGTCAATTTCCAAGCTATCAAAGAGGCCTTAACAGAAGCCCCTACTCTCCTAAACCCAAATTTCAGTAAGGATTTTATCCTTTATGCTTATGGAGGTCATGATGCTATATCTACAATGCTAACTCAAGAAAATTCAGATGGATTAGAGCAGCCTATTGCTTTCTTTAGCAAAGGTTTAGAAAAGTATGAACAAAGATACTCTTTTTTAGAGAAGTATGTACTTGTTGTGGTAAAGAGCCTTAAAAATTTCAGATATTTGTTGACCCATAGCAAGGTACACTTGAAAGTTACTCATCCAAGTGTCAAAGAATTTTTTCTTTCCAAGGACCAAAATGAGGAAAGAGCTGGCTGGATCACCAAGGTGATGGAATATGACATAGATATTCAAACTACCAAGCTAGTTAAAGGAAGAGGTATTTGTGAGAATTTGGTAGAGGATGAAAGTTCAATGAAATCAGAGCAAATAGATGCATCTCTGGTGGTGCATTCTATAGAAGATCAAGCCAAGGCAATAAGCTAGTTACCTAATATGATCAATTACTTGAAGACAGGACAATGTCCTGTAGGTTTGGGTTTAGCAAATAGAAGATACTATAGATTGCAATCTATCCCTTTTGTGCTGATAAATGAAGTTCTTTATAGAAAGGATCACAATGGTGTCCTTTTGAGATGCGTAGATTCAAAAAAGATAGCAGATGTTCTATTTGAGTTTCATGATGGACTGGAGGTCACTTTTCTCCTAGGACTACTACTTTTAAAATCATGAGGGCCGGGTACTATTGGCCATCTATCTTCAAGGATAGTCATGAGTATGTGAGGAAATGTATCAAGTGTGCCATTTTTTTAGGAAAAGAAAGGCTTGCAGCCTTGCCCCTACAGCCAATTAGAATAGAGCAACCTTTCATGAAGTGGGGTATAGACTTCATTGGCATGATCAATCCTCCATCTAGTGTAGGACATAAGTGAATAATCACTACAATAGATTATTTCACCAGATGGATAGAAGAAATTACTTTAAAAGAATCAAATGAGAGTGTTGTATTATGTTTTTATGATGATTTAGTTCATAGGTTTGGCACTCCTGATTCCATCATATCAGATAATGCATTAGTATTCACAGGCCTCAAAGTCTCAGAGTGGGCAATCAGGAATGGCATTTATCTAAGTACTAGTTCAAATTATTACCCTTAGGGCAATGGCTTGGTAGAATAAACAAACAATAATTTGATTAGGATAATCAAGAAAAATCTACAAGACAACCAGAGGGATTGGCATACAAAGTTGAATTTTTCCTTGTGGTTAGATAGAATTACCCCAAAGAATATCATTGGGAACTCTCCTTTTGTGTTAGTGTATGGAAAGGAGGCTAAGTTGTCCATTTCAACTGAGTTACCAGCCCTAGACTTAGCCACTCAATATGCCCTATTTGAAGAAGGAGATCCCTTACAAATCAAGTATGTTCAGCTCATGGAATTAGAAGAATTCAGAAACAAGTCAATGCAGGATATGGAATTCCATCAGATCCAAAAAAAGAAAAACTTTGATAAAACAACCAAGTTCGGGAATTTCAAAGTTGGAGATGTAGTCCTCAAATGGGATGAGTTGAAATCAAGGCTTGGCAGACATACAAAATTTGATTCATTTTGGGGTGGACCATTTATTATAACAGAGTGCAAGGGGCCTAATGATTTTTAGCTATTGAACCTTGAGGGAGATACCTTTCCAATATCAATGAATGGATTCCACTTAAAGCCCTATTTTGAGGTTAATCTCTCTCTATAATTCTTGTAGATATGTGCATTTTTGCTTGTTTCCTTGTTTTATAGGTTAGTTTCCTACTTTTCAAGAAGTGCCCTAAGCACAGCTTTAGTCCTCTCTCCTTGTGAGAATTTTTTTATTTTTGATGACCCCATGCCCAATGAATATATCAAAGCCACTAGTTTTCCATGTCTAGCAGGCTGACATACAGTAGAAATCACGAAAATGTTACCCCAATTTCCATGTGCATGCAAATTTGGCTAAAACCTATTCCAAAATCTCTATTTTTATCCTGCCAAGCATCCCTGAAAATTTCATGAAGTTGTGCCTTGTCCTCTGGCCTCTACAAATTGTTTTACTCCCTGGTCTACAGGTCAAAAAATTCATAAAGTAGCCATTGGACCCTTAAAACCATGAAAAATTCTTTTGGCCTGTTATATTTCTACATTACCTTTTCGACCACTTAAGTGAATCATATTTTCATGTTCTTTAATATTTCCCTAATTCTAAGTGCCTGGTGCTTTAATTTTTCCTAAGTCCCAATGCCTTTTATTTCCAGGCCCAGGGTCTCTAATACCATTTTAATCTAATGATGGGCATAGATTCTCATAAGATTTGTCAAAAGCATGAGATTATGTGATGATCATTGATCTTCCTACATTCAATGAGTCATCTTTTGTTAGTGGGTCTAGAAACGTAGTCCGAGCTATGCACTTATGATTGGTTAAGGCTTGTGATTTGGTGCCATGTCAGCATGGGCCCAGTGGGTTGTCAGTCGATGATGATCTAACGGCTGGTGCATGATCTAAAGGAGCTTTTCTGACACATGAGATCATGCACCCGCCATTGATCTTACTTTATCTCTAGGCTTTTTCAGGTGGGTCCTCATTCACTGATGTTCTCATCTTCTATTGGTCCACATAGTGATGATTGGGATGTGTCAGTGGGGCCATGTCAGAGTCTATACAGGGATGTCAGAAGGATGAAGATTGATGGCTGGTGTATCTTTGTGAAGAAGATTTTTGACACATGAGATCTTGTGCTGGCCATCAGATTTGCCAAGTGTTCGAGTCCTATCAGTGGGTCCAAGGCTAGGTTAGGGTGATATGTCATCTCCTTATTGGTGAAAGTAAGGATGAATGTTAGGTGGGGCTAGTGCTGTGTGTTACTAACTTACTCAAATATGATTGGTTGTTGTATGCTGATGTGGATTTTTTAGGGGATTTGATGTGTCGTGGGGTCCCAGTTCTAAAAAGATCTACGGCTGGTGCATGATTGGAAGGGATATTCAAGGCACATGAGATCATGCACCCACTATTAGATTGGAATCTAGTTCTCTATGGGTCTGATGTTAGAGAGGTGTCGAGGTGTATGCCTACAAGCAGTCGGGGTGAATGAAAGATTGCCAAATGGAAAATGGGCCCAGGGTTAGCAAGGTTCTGCAAATCAGCGACTAGGGGTTCTCTCTTATTCACTGGACTTAACCAGGGTTAACCAAAAAACATAGAAATTTAGTGACTACTTTGTTCACATAGTTGCTTAATTGGACCAGGGTTATGCAAAGTTCTTCGTGACTTAGAGAAAAGTCTTCAGTCCCATAGTCGCCGAATGACTTAAGAAGAAAAAGCTTGAAGTGGGGCCAAAATGACAAGTGTGCTAACGTGCTCGATTCTCATTGGCCACTGACTTCCACGGTGGCATTTGACTTGTCAAAGAGAGGTTTTCATTTGTTTTTAGGTACATCATAGCCATTCATCTACTAGGAAGGGTTTCTCATCAACGTTCATGTTTTAATTCCAAACCCACTAGCCGTTATGATTTGAATTTGAATATCTCTGAGGGTTTTTCTATTCTTCTGCTCTTTCATCCATGCACTATGTTGAGTAGCTCAAGAAATAAAGTCTTAGGATGGTTGTGGTTGTGAAGATGATAGAAGTGACTATTGGCCGGTGTTGTAGGGTCCTTTGCCACATTTTCATGACAGGAGGTGCTAGAAAGAGTTGGTGCCACCTTTTGAATAGTACCTCTCCTAGGGAAATATAATTAGATTTGGAGCCTTCATGGGTTAGTGGAGTTGTAGGTGGATTGGTAGGTCAAGGTTGTTGTGTCTATAGGTGATTTTAGTTGAGAAGGATCAACATGTAAAGAAAGATATCATTTGATCACCGGTGTTCTCAAAGATTTTCATAATAGGTGATCAGTACCCTAGGGTTTGATATCATTGTTTAATTTTCTAACCCTAGTTAGGTTTTGACTCTTGCCTGCATGCAAGAGGGGATGTATATATTGTTTTTTGGAGCTTTTAAGCTTAGATTTGGACAATTGTAAATGAATTTCACTTTTCTTAAGGGTCATTTGTGGTATCATTTATACCCTCTAGCTTATATAGTTGTAAATCTTTCATTGATGATTCAGATATTGTAGAGGTATTTTGTGATAATTCTTCATGTCCCTATGCTTCCTTGTATAAATTATCTCTTATTGAATCAAAGTATATGATGTTTTTGGTCATATCTTAGGGTTCCTAATCCCTCTCTCTTTCTACAATTTTGTGTATTATTGTGGGTGATTTGATTTGAATGCTCTTGTGGGTATACCTCAACCCCCTGACTATTTGTCTCATTCCTATACCGAGTTACAGAGGTGAATGTTTATTTACAGGTCATAAATTGTGTCTAAATCCCTTAGGAATGCTATTGTTTGTGAAATCCTTTCTTTCCTTGAATAGCCTCTTTCTATTGCAGGCCCTTCTATGAAATACTAATGCAAGCCTATTTAGTGAGTTGTGATCTCCTAGACTTGAGTTGTTCATTATTTTCATCCTCTATATTGAGATTCAAACCCTTCATTTCAATGTATCACCTAGTAGGTAGTTTTCTTTCAAGTCATTTCCCTTTCAAGCACTCCTTCTATCCCTTTTGCTCAAAGTTTTACTTTTCATGTCAAGAATAAAATTAGGGTGATTATCCAAGAGGAACCGGCCTAGAACCTGGAGGTCTCATCTTAGTTAGCATAGGTCCCACAACCTAGAGATGATTCCCATGTTATACTAGGTTATCAAGACTATGAGAGCTTGAAACAAGGGTGCAAACTTAGTGTATAACACTTTGAATGTGGAGAAAGGGAGGGTAGTGGAAAGATTTGGTTTTTTGAAGAGTCTAATCACTCCTAAGCTATCAATTCTTGAAGCTCATTTTACGAAGATGGAGAAAATAGAAGGTTCAATAACAAGTTCCTTACCCATCAAGGTAAAGATTGTAGAAAAAACATCCTATGCACTGAATGGACTAATCCATGTCAGTGAACTTCTAATTAAGTCATGGGAAGATGAAGTAAAGACCTTGGAAGACTCCTTCCAAGACATTCTAAGATTGGTGAGTAAGCATTGAATTCTTATATACTTCAAATTTTGAAATTTTGTAAGCACCTTTGCCATTGATGTCAAAGAGAAAGGAAGAGAAGAGAAAAATGAAGAGAGGAAAAGAAGAAAAAATAATAATAAAGAAAATAATTTTTAAAAAAATGAGGAAGAGAGAAAAAGAAAAAGAGAAGAAAATATATGTATATATATAGAAGGGAGATAGTGCTTAGACACTGTCATTTTTCACTAAGTATTGTCATCAATGCCAAAGGGAGAGATTGTTGGAAAGTGATGTTTTGGGAGCACTAGGAATCACTTAAGGGTTTTCATTTATGGAAACACTTATGCTAGAGTGATCACATGTAGAGAGTTTTGGTATTGGAGACTCAGTCATGAAAATGACTAAGTATGGAATGAGGATAGCAGTACACTGTATTACAGTTTTGATCAGGGAAGATAATATATAATATAGTATGGCTTGTGAAGTTAGTAGAAGACAATCTTGAGTATGTAAGACCTTTAGTTAAGGTCGCACATGTTTTGGTGAAGAGATCATGAAGGTAAATTGATATGAAGGTATGTGAAGATAGAGAATCAGTGAAACGGGGTATATGAGTAATTGCGATGATTGAGGCAAGGTTAGTTGGTATGGAAATTTTATAAGTCAAATAAATATTGTATATTACCAACACTTTGGTAATATATGATCGGTGACTCTATGTTGATTATTTGCATAAGTAATTATTATGTTTTGTGTTTTATTTTGAGAGCCAACTCGATGGAAAAATTTATATAAGTATAGAGTATTTTTTGGAAGAGATAAGTGGGATTATGATGATGATATGATGGATGCAATTTTGAGAGAAGAGAGAAGATGTGAGATTAGTGTTTGATAGAGCTATAACTGGAACTATCTAAGCATAGAAAATGCTTGTATTGTTCATCTTTTGAAGAACACTTTGTGACAGTATTGTGATTGTAGGATCTATAAGCTCACCACGTTTAATAGGGATTTTGTATACCCCTAACAAGATTTTATATTCCTCTAACAAGGAAATATACTATTTAATAATCATCTCCTAACATGGCTAGATCTCCTAACAAGGATACTATATTTTAGTACATAGTTTTGGGTACCATCCCCACCGAAGTTTTCCCTTGGCCAGGGTTTCTCCAAAAAAAAAAATGGTGTTATGAGTTATGTCTTGTGAATTTATGTTCTTTTCAATTGGCTGAATTTTAAATTAAAGTGTTGTAATACTGATTCACCCCCCTTGTAGTATTACCTAATCCTAATAGACACTACACTAGATGAGAATGATCCATTTCAAGGAAAATTGGATAATGCAGTAATAGAAGAGGAAGAACAAAAAGGGGGAGAATAGATAGAGGAAACATAGGAAGAGAAAGGAAACAAAGAGGAAGGACAATAGGAGGAAGAATAGAGAGAAGAGATAGGGACAGGTAAAGATGAAGAGGCAAGGGTTGAGATCAAGAAGGAACCTGATACTTCCACCACCTTATTGTTGGCAATTATGGACAAGCCTTTAAGCACTGATGTGGATAATATGGATGGGGATGAATTAATGAGATTATCCTTCATGGAATTTTCTAAGGTAAAAGAGAGGTTAGAACAAAAGGGAGATAAAAAGGTTAAGATAATTGGTAGGGAAATAGATACAGTGAATAAAATACTCCATATACCTCTTCTATTTCAAGGAAAAGATGATGTTGAGAACCTTAACATGGCATTAGACAACTTTCATAATCACTATGAGTCTCAAATGAAGATCGCAGAAGAGAAGGTAGAGAAGAGATACCTAGAGAAGAAGTTGAAGGAAGAATGCCAGTGTATTTCATGGGACTAGGGCATTCTGAAGGAAACTACATCTAAAGACAAAGGTTGTGTTGCAAAAGGAAGGAAGTTATATAGTTATTTCATTAACCCCCTCAGACACATTAAGAACATTAATGATATAATAGCTAAGGACAGGGCTACCTTGGATAGTATGATGGACAGTCATGAGACTTCCTCACAAACTCTATTAGAGATGGACAAGAAGACATCCAAAATATTTGATAAGGTGAATGTCTTGGATATAGAGAAAGGGAGAGTAATGGAAATATTTGGGTTGCTAAAGAGTTTAATTACTCCTAAGCTATCAATTTTTGAAGCACATCTTACTGAGATGGAAAATATTGGTGATTCAATGACCAAATCTATACAGATAGAACTAGAGGTAGTAGATATTGTATTCTATGCACTGAATGGACTAATTCATGTCAGTGATCTGTTGATCAAGTCTTGGAATGATGAAGTGAAGACCTTGGAAGATTCATTTAAACATATTCTAAAATTGGTGAGTAAGCACTAAGTCCTACATTTTTAAAAAAATTAAATTTTTAATATAACTTTGTCATTGATGTCTAAATAGATGAGATTTGGAATCACCTCTATTTGTGTATGTGTGGGGGGAACATGTAAGATTCAATCCTAAATCCAAATTCCCTAAAGAGAAATCCAATTTGATCAACCAAGAGGTTAATACATAATCGAATCAATCAATGAAGAATATGAAAGAAAGAATAAATCCTATACTTCCCTATACTCGGATTAAGCTTGAAATTTGAAATAATTGAAGTGCAAATACTAACCATGAATTAGGGTAGATCTGGAAAAGGCTGAATTTTGGCTTCCGTATGAACTTTCTAAAGATTCCATCATCTATTCTATACTAGAAATGTCGAGGCGGACAAAACCCAAAAATCTTTTCTCTAAATTCACATAGGTCGACTTTGACCTTTTAAAAGGTCAAAGACCACATTATTTATTTGAAGTCTGATTACGATTTTGTTCACAAATCCTGAAAGTTTACTGAAAAGGGTATCTAAATTCTCCCTCAGATCTAAGATTTCACACTTGTATCTACAATAAAATGGGGGTTTTTGGTTGTATGGAGGGTTTGCCTTAGTCAAACCCCAATTTAGGAATTAACCTTGAAATTGAATTGAAATATATGGTGCATAAACAAAGTAATTGAAACAAATCACCTCGATTATGTTGAAGTCCTTGTAGAGGATTCAAATCCTCAAATCCACAAGTAGGAATGCTTCGATGAATGTAGGATGTCTCCAATCAATGGTATTTTGATCTTCCACACCAATCTTGATTTGATCTTTGCATATGAAAAGGTTTGAATCAATGGAGAAGGATGGATCTTCAAGGGGGCTCCAAGGAGATTGAATCCTTCAATAGCTAATAATGGAACTCTTTGATGGATGAATACTTGAACACTTGAATGCTTGAAGACTTGAAATTCTTTCTTGAACACCTTGAGAACTTGAGAGCTTGAGCATGAAAACTTGATGATTGAGTGATATGAAAATGAGAGAGGAAGGCCTCCTTTTATAGTGATCTAGGGTAGACTCCTCTAGATGGGCCACCTTGAAGAATTAAATCCCAATTAGGTCATCACCTTTAGAAAATATACCTTGATTAAATACCATTAAAGGATTTACTATTTCGGAGCCCAAAACAGCCGACTCAGAAGTGGGAAATAACTTTCTCGAAAGCCAAATTAGCGGGAAATGAAACTTTGAAATTTTGGCAAGAAGAGGTCAAGGTCAAGGTTGACCCTAACCTGTTCAAGGTTGAGGTTGACCCTAACCTAGTCAGGGTCGAGGTTGACTTTGACCTCAGACCCTAACTTTTCTAGAATCTACAACAGCAGTTCCAGGGGTGCCAGAAACTTGGAAATTGATGTCAGATCAGGACCTAGTGTCTAGGATAGATAGCAAATCCTCTGTTTGATGTGATGATGGAATAGGAGGTCTCATTTCTAAATCCTACCTAGAAAATAGAGCCATAGAAGAAGGAAAATTAGGAAATTCCTTAAGACCTTAACCCTAATTTCACCTAGAATGAAGAAATCAAGTGTGGAGAAGAAGTGGAAAGTGGGGAGAAAGCCAAATACATGAAAAGACCCAATCAAGGCACTTAACATGACTCCAAACCACTTACTTGGAGGGCTAAATGCTCTTAACATGGAAGTGCTTCTATTTTAATATGATACATTAAGCCCCCACTTTAGCAAGAGTATGGACTCGATGCAAACTCTTAGTAAAGGAGATAACAATAAAAAGATAATCTTATCGTAATCTAAGGGACAAAGAGAAATCCCAAGCCCCCAGGGACTCAAGTCTTCATCAACTCTTAAATCATAGATAATAGAGACATCTCTAAAGGAAGAAAGAAAAAAAATGTGATTACCTCGCCCAATGAGAACCTATGTCCCATTGTCAACCACATAGGAAAAAGGTGCAACCAAAAAGATGGAATTGAACCGCCTAGTGAATGTGGCTACTCACTAGTCAACCCATCAAGGATTTATCCTTAGGAATATTCTATTCCATAAGAATAAATAAAAAACAAAAGAGATCCCATCCTAAGGAAACTTCCAACCTTAAGGGATCACAATATATGTGTATTCAAAACTAGAGGGATCAAGAGATCCTAATATAAATCCATACTTTAAGGATTAGTTTTTAAACCAAAAAGAAATATTGAAAAGTAAATTTAAAGTGTGTGTCTTCCTTAGGATTTAGCAACTTATGTGTGTTACCTTTAGAAGATTTAGCATGTTTTGAATTTTTCATAAGTGCATGTGTGTAATAAGTGAGCAGAGCGTATGCCCCCATGTTAAATTCATTGCTGACACTTTAACAGGAGCAATGGCTTTAACAAAAATATAAACAACTCCACTGATTACGTTTCCACATCAAGATGCCCCCAGATGAAGACAAATCAAGGGAAATAACATAGAAACATAAAAAGAAAATTGAAGGGATCTACCTACCATGGGGTCAGTATGATCATAAGATAATTTATATATGATATTATTGCAAATGAATTGACATCATTCCCCAAAGAAAGTAGAACTACAATCACAAAGGAGGAAAGATCACATAAGATATATGAAGGAGAATCTTTTCAGACCATGACATGCAGACCAAAAAGAATTAGTGCTACCATATCTCAAATCAAAGAAGATTACACAAGGAAACATTTATGAACAATAGCATAGTTACAACATAACATTGAACAATGCATAGAAGAGTAGAGATACATATAGAGGAATTTGAACAATAGTTTTGATTCCTTCATCACCTTGTACCAACTGAGTAACAAGGATTGTATAAAAGAATCTAACAACATTTAGCAAATACATTATGGGAGAAGCACAATATAGTAGGAAAACACACAACAAAGCTACCATGAAGGACATGCCGATCAAGTGTGTCGCCTACTTTCCCCATCTCATTGTATATCATTTAGGGTAGGTGGGTAACTCGCAAGAGGGACTATATCCAATATAGTAGGAATGATAGTCAGTTCCAAACAAGGATCCTCTTGAGAATCACTATGTTCGATACTAGGTGTAAGAGTTAACTGAGATGAAAGCATATTTAGAAAGTCAATGTCAATGTCAATAGTCTCATATTCATCAGTAACATTATTAGTATCATCAAGAGTATCTTCTTCATCCAAATTAATCAAAATAGGATCCAAGATATGAATAGAATCATCATAATCATGTATGTGAACATCATTATTAGTAACAACATTATGCATAGGTGTATCCATAGAAAGTAAAGATCTTTTAGCTTTAGCATGAGCATGATGCTTTTTACGACATTCATTAGTAGATTGGTTACATTTTGATTTATTTGAAATAGGATGAGAACTAGGAGGAACAATCATAGGATCCTTCATAGGTTCTTTAGGAAGATCAATAGGATTATCAACCATAGGAGGAGAAATCATAGGATCTTTGATAGAGTTGGTAGGAGGAACTTGATTAATAGAACAAGAAGCCATAGTTGAAGGAGGTATCAAAGGTGTAGGTAAAAGACCATGATTAAGATCCATAAAAGGTATGCTTAATTGAAGAATCTTATGATGCTTATAGGCTTGATATGATTGAAAAAGATTATCAGGGTGAGGAGGACATGAATTAGGTAAGGAAGGCCAAAATAAATCTAGAGCAGCACAATCTCTAGGCCTAGAAGGTCAATATAGACTATGATTGATCATCTTCACTTCGTGATCATGGATGAACTTAAGAAATTTATGTATAGGGGAAGCAATAGCATGCATGGTAGTTAACCAAGGAAAACCTAGCTTAACTTGGAATTGATCAAAAGTAGGAACCACAACAAAGGTAGTGTGCACAAGTTTTCCAAAAAGTTCAACTGGTAAAGTAATAGAACCAAATGAGGGATAAAGAAAATGATTACAAGTTTGAATCCACACATGTGATGTATCATAGAAGTCACGTTCTAAGCTTTTCATAAAAAGATTTTCTTCAGTGATAACATTGACTAAGGAGGTAGGATCAACAAGACAACCACGAGTAGGTATCTGAGCAACCCTAGCAGTAATGTAAAGGGGACCATTAGAAGCCTTAACAATCTCAGAATCATCAAAGGTAATCAAAAGTTCCTGAGGTCTTTTATCCTTAAGTTGTTGTCATGGTTTAGGTTGAGGTTTCACTTTAGGTTTAAGTTTATCTTGAGGTTGAAATAGAACTTGAAGTGAAGGTTGAGGTGGATATATAGGCTTAGCAACATGCTCCACTTGATTAATGACATGATTAAGATCATTCATCTTTGAATCATAGACAGTTTCCATAGTAGATGGTTGAGCAACAGTATTAGTATCATGCATAGGTAAAGGATTCATATAGATTTGAAGGTTCTGATTAAGAGGAGAGACAGATTAATTCCCACTACTATCCAGATTATCAACAGATAAAGCTTTAGCATCAATGAGATCTTGGACCTTATGTTTTAAAGAATAACATCTCTCAGTATCATGACCATTCTAACGATGATATTGATAAAAAGCATTTTGATCAAAATATTTAGATGTAATCATAGTAGGTAAAAGAGGTCTAATAGGAGGTAAAGTAATCATATTAGTAGCTAACAACCTATTCATAAAAGCATGTAAAGTTTTAGAAAGAGGAGTAAATGTACAATTTAATTGAAAAGCAGTGGATGTAGAAGTGGCATTATGAGATACAACAACAACTTGATCAACAACTGCATTTTCTTGTTTGTTTATCTTGACATAATTATTGAATTTTTGAAACTTATTTGGATTAGGAGCAGCATCACTCTTATCAATGGGAACAAGAGCCATTGGAGTGTTTCTCTCAAACTGACTCACTTGTAATTGATAATGATGAAGTGTTGCACAAAGTTGTTGAAAAGAGGTAAATTCAGTTAGTAGAATCTTATCTCTAATATCCTTTTGCAAATTTGAAATAAACATACATTGAATATCAATATCAGGAATAGGATAGGAAATCTAAGCATGCAAATGCTTAAATCTACCAATAAATTTAGTCAAATTTTCTTTAGCACCTTGTTTACAATGCATTAAATCAGTCAAAGACACTTGCAGGCCAATATTGTTTTGAAATTGTTGAATAAAGGCATTAGCAAGCTATGGAAAGGAATCAATGGAATAAGGAGGCAAGGAAAAATACCACTGCAAAGCCTTGTCACGAAAGGCTCGATCAAACAGTTTGGCTAAAATCCTATGGTCATGAGCATAATCACTACAAAGGATTTGGAATGTTTTAACATGATGAACAAGATCTCCCTTTCCATTATAATTCTCAACATGAGGCATATCGACTTGTTGAGGAACAAGAGTTTAGATAATATCCCTAGACAAAGGACTTCCCATGTCACATGTAGGAATACTAAACTTGTTTTGAGTTAAGGGAGAAAGCTATTATTGTAAGGATGATATGGTTTGAGCCAAACTGATGATGGTGGAATTAGTAGAGGAAATAGGAGGAGTAGAAACATTAGACACACTAGGTAAAGTGTAAGAGGCTGCAAGAATAGAAGACACAACTGGAGGAACACTAGGAACTATAGTTGGAAGCAGAGTGGAATAAGTGAAAGTAACACTATGATATGAAGGTTGTGATGTAGGAAGGGACATAGGAGGAACACTCATAGGAACAGAGGGAACCATCACAGTCACGAGAGGAGTAGTATAGATAGGAATACTAGGTAACAGATTAGAAGAAGGTTCAACACTAGTGATAGGAGCAGTGAAACCTAAATCTTGAGCCTATTGAGTTAAAGGTTTAACATTGGAATGCACAAGATGAGTAATACCATGCAAGAGGTTAACACCTTGATCACTATCATAGAGAACTTTCTTAAGAGCCTCTATAGCTTGAATAGAATCTTGACCATGGTTTTCTTGAAGAAGCCAATTACCCATTTTATCAAGTTCAGTGGAAATTTTTTGGACTTGTTCAGGAGGAACCCTTAAAGAATCATCCTCATCATGTGATGAGTGAGAAGAGTTTTTCTCCATAGTAGGATTAGAATCATGAAGAATTAAGTTATCATCAGGAATCCTAAGGAAAGGAGAAGATTCAAGCTCAAAGGCACCCATGAGTCTATGACTTCTTCTAACTAGAATGTTATAACTAGGACTAGTGGTAGTAAAGCTCATAAACCAATATAATGTAAATGAACTAAACTAAGAACACATAATGCATGAACATGAAATCTAATTAGCATACAAGATCAATTACAAAGGACAAATCTAATACTAACAAGAGAAAAGGAAAGCTAACACCAAAAAGAAACAGAGTAAGCATGTCGGGTTCACCAAAATCAATATAAGAGATTTGGAATCACCTCTATTTGTGTATGTGTGTGGGGAACATGTAAGATTCAATCCTAAATCAAAATTCCCTAAAGAGAGATCCAATTTGATCAACCAAGAGGTTAATACATAATCGAATCAATCAATGAAGAATATGAAAGAAAGAATAAATCCTATACTTCCCTATAGTTGGATTAAGCTTGAAATCTGAAATAATTGAAGTGCAAATACTAACCTTGAATTAGGGCAGATCTGGAAAATGTTGAATTTTGGCTTCTGTATGAACTTTCTAAAGATTCCATCACCTATTTTGGATTGGAAATGCCGAGATGGACAAAACCCAAAAATCTTTTCTCCAAATTCACACAGGTCAACTTTGACCTTTTAAAAGGTCAAAGACCACATTATTTATTTGAAGTCTGATTCTAATTCTATTTATAGATCCTGAAAGATTTCCAAAAAGGGTATCCAAATTCTCTCTTAGATCTAAGATTTCACACCTGTACCTGCAAGAAAATGGGGGTTTTGGCTTGTATGGAGGGTTTGCCTTAGTCAAAGCCCAATTTAGGAATTAACCTTGAAATTGAATTGAAATATATGGTGCATAAACAAAGTAATTGAAAAAAATCACCTTGCTTATGTTGAAGTCCTTGTAGAGGATTCAAATCCTCAAATCCAAAAGTAAGAATGCTTCAATGAATGTAGGATGTCTCCAATCAATGGTATTTTGATCTTCCACACCAATCTTGATTTGATCTTTGCATATGAAAAGGTTTGAGTGAATGGAGAAGGATGGATCTTCAAGGGGGCTCCAAGGAGATTGAATCCTTCAATAGCTAATAATGGAACTCTTTGATGGATGAATACTTGAACACTTGAATGCTTGAAGACTTGAAATGCTTTCTTGAACACCTTGAGAACTTGAGAGCTTGAGCATGAAAACTTGATGATTGAGTGATATGAAAATGAGAGAGGAAGGCCTCCTTTTATAGTGATCTAGGGTAGATTCCTCTAGATGGGCCACCTTGAAGAATTAAATCCAAATTAGGTCCTCACTTTTAGAAAATATACCTTGATTAAATACCATTAAAGGATTTACCATTTTGGAGCCTGAAACAGCTAACCCAGAAGTAGGAAATAACTTTCCAGAAAGCCAAATTAGTGGGAAATGAAACTTTGAAATTCTGGTAGGAAGAGGTCAAGGTCAAGGTCAAGGTTGACCCTAACCTGGTCAGGGTCGAGCTTAACCCTAACCTAGTTAGGGTTGAGGTTGACTTTGACCTCAGACCCTAACTTTGCCAGAATCTACAACAGGAGTTCCAGGGGTGCCAGAAACTTGGAAATTGATGTCAGATCAGGACCTAGTGTCTAGGATAGATAGAAAATCCTTTGTTTGGTGTGATGATGGACTAGGAGGTCTCATTTCTAAATCCTACCTAGAAAATAGAGCCATAGAAGAAGGAAAGTCAGGAAAGTCCTTAAGACCTTAACCCTAATTTCACCTAGAATGAAGAAATCAAGTGCAGAGAAGAAGTGGAAAGTGGAGAGAAAGCCAAATACATGTAAAGACCAAATCAAGGTGCTTAACATGACCCCAAACCACTTACTCAGAGGGCTAAACACTCTAAACATGGAAGTGCTTCCATTTTAAGATGATACAATGTCAAAGGGGGAGGAGAAGAGAAGAAGAAAATGAGGAAAAAAAAATAAGAAAAAGAAAATTGTAAAAAAAAGTTTAGAAGAATATGTATATGTATATAGAAAAGAAAAGATGAAGGAAGAGTACAGTGAGTAGTTTTGATACTTAGTCATTTTTGCTAAGTGTTTCCATCAATGGAAAAGGGAGAGATTGTCATTTCTTATAAAATAGAGGTAGTATCTCTGGTGAGGGCCATACATTACCCTGACAGGCTGTGCAAGCATTGAATAGATATGTACCAGTCATTTATGGAAACACATATGGTATGGTGATATAATACAGGATGAGCATAACTCAACACCAGATTTCATTTCTTATAAAATAGAGGTAGTATCTCTGGTGAGGGCCATACATTACCCTGACAGGCTATGCAAGCATTGAACAGATATGTACTAGTCATTATTTATCCCTGTAGACAGTAAATGTTTGGGATTGAGCTATATAGTGTTGGAAGTGCTATAGAATGGGTTGTACAAGTCTTATGATAGCAGCTAGGTGTGGTACTTGCTATCAATACACCTGGGCATCATATTATGCTGGTAAACTGTGCTATTGTTGAAGCTGATTTCTATGCCAGATGTGTTGAAAGATGAATAAAATTGCAAGGATGGTAACATTGACAATCACAACACATGATGATATGTGTTGACTTGAATAAGAAGTCATGTCATTTATTAATAAAGAAAGCAACAGAAATTTGATTTAAAAGGCTATTTTTGATAATTATATGCAACAGTTTCTGCTATTAGTTGACACAACTCATTATGAAAGTGGGGAATTTTATTTAGTATAATTCTTGACACATCTAATTGTAGTACCAAAACTTGATTCTTAGATGATTGTTCCCCACGAATTGTTGTGTCTAATGTTGTGGAATTTAGGAAGTGATAACAAGAAATAATGTTGAAAGGAGGTTTATAAAATAATGAGACAAGTATTTTGTATTATTATATCTTGAAAAATACCTTTATTTACTTCTTGTAGTTAATCTCTTATTTGTATTCCTATATATACTATAAGAGCTATTTGCCTTGATCTTTTCTAAGGATGCTCTTGTAGGAAAAAGAGAATTGACGTTAGATTCAGAAGGAGTCTAATGCTCCATCAGAAGCATCATTAATAAGGAGATTAGATGATTGATATTCAGAGGGAGCGGATGGTTCAATCAACTTATGACAATCTTGATCATATTGATTGAGAGGGAGTTCACTATTGAAGGCGAAACACTTGTGAGGTAAACTTGATATAATTGATTATTATACTAATGAATCATGAATGTTTTTAATGGGCCTACCCCCTGTGTAAATCATGAGGAAGTGATGACTTCCAAATGATTATCACTTGTATTTGTAAAAGTTATTGGAAGGTGATGATCTTACAATAAATTGATCTTCTGTCATGATAGACATCTTATGATGGCTGAAATAGATCATGATAAATGATATGAATGTTCCTATGGTAAGTTCACATTACCTATGAACATGTTGTTGAGTACTTGGTGGACATCATGTGACTTGATGTCGGTAGGTCATTACTCTGAGCACTTGGTGAATATCATGTGACTTGATATTCTGCAGGCCAATGCTCTTGATATCATGAGATGATATCTTTATAATGTTGTTGAGTACTTGGTGGACATCATGTGACTTGATGTCAGTAGGCCTTTACTCTGAGCACTTGGTGAATATCATACAACTTGATATTCTGTAGGCCAATGCTCTTGATATCATGAGATGATATCTTTGTAAACTTTTGAGTACTTGGTGGACATCATGTGGACTTGATGTTGGTAGGCCATTACTCTGAGTATTTGGAGAATATCATGTGACTTGATATTCTATGACAAATACTCCCAATATCACAAGATGATATTTTTTATGAGTTATGGTGAATATCATGAGACTTGATATTCTTGATCAGACCATATCTCTGATATTATATTGAGGTGATATCTAAAATTAAATTTCACAATTAACCTTGTGTTTCTCTCTTGGATTGACCTATTTATCCTCCCTATGTAAGAGGGAGTGTTGATGTTTGTAGCATCAGTCAAATAAATAATACTGACTACATGATTATTATTCTCATAATAACTAAATAGTTAATTTGATAAAATAAATTAAATAATAATGAGTAGACATGTCCCATGAAGGGATATGTCTCTCAATGTGTTTTCTCAATATCACTTGAGAGTTTTCATTTATGGAAACACATATGGTATGGTGATCACATGGAAAAAGTATGAATTTTGAAGACATAATCATGCAAATGACTAAGTATGAAATCGGATTTATAGAGTACTTCTAAACTATTTTGGACAGCAAAGATAGTATATGCTAGATAATGACTTGTGAGCTTAGAGTTAGACATTTTTGGATATGTATGACCTACATTTAATATCGCATGTGGTTTGGTATTTATATAAGCAAGTTGTAATCGTATGACGACATGCAAAGATAGAGGAATAGTGAAACATAACACATGAATAGTCATGATGATTAATGGAATGTTTTTAGTTCTGAATAAAAACTATTAAGTGAATCATTTAAACCTCTATAATGGTTTGGGTATGTGATATTCTTAAAAATTATGTTACCTTATATATAGAGTCCTTTTTAGAATCCCTTGATTTGAATTTTCCCCTTAAGGAGAGTACCAAAGGCACCTCTGCATCAGACAGCTTGGTAGTGGATATGGTTAATGTTGTCACTAGGGATTGCACCCGTGATGGCTAAGTATGAAACCTAGCAATCCTGTGAAACATGGGAATACTCTTAGGATGTGGGACTACTTCACTAAAAATGAACCTTTGGATTAAGGGTCGGCTTCCACATTTGTATCACCTCAACTAAACTGAACTTGAAGGGAAAGGGAGACAGATTGCATGAAATTGAAATAACTAAAATTTAACTTAGGTGATTCACCAAACTGGATAGATCCACAAACTAAAAATAGACTCACAATGTAATCTAGCATATAACCTGAACATCACAACTCTTCCCAAATCTGATTCTTCCCTTAGAAAATAATCAGGTGCTGGTTGTAAATAAGAAGGGAAAATAGATTCCACAACTCAAACACATATAAACGCACATAGATTGAAACTTTAAGAAAAATCAGTGCTTGTAAACATCAAAATGAACTAAATATCAAGTAAAGGATCAAATTTCAATCACAATACATGACATCAAATCTATCAAATCAACTCACAAAGCTGTAGAAAAAGAAGGAAAATTGCTATTAACTAGAATAAAAGGACTCAAAACATCAATTTGCTTCTCTTGGAGCTACAACATTCACCTCCTAAAAATAAGGGAAGGAAGAACTCACCTTCAATCACCAAAGGTGAGAGGCATATATAGAAAATCTGTAGAATCAGCATTGAAGTCCACTACTTCACCAAGAATAGGAAAAACCTGCCACTAGGACCATGATCATGCCACTCTAAAATTCAGATGCCTAATTCCCAAGAATCTAGGGGGATGGAGAAAGTGGGGTCTCTAAAAATAGGTAGTCAAAAGGGAGACCATCCCACCACTAAGTCATGCATCATAAAGAAAAACTGACAATGGCTTATAAAACACCACTTGTCAATATTTACAACAAGGTTTTGCAATGACTTTTACAATTAAAATATTCCCCTTTACTAAACCAAATGAAGTTGATCCTAAGTATATTTTGAGATAATCTCAACTCAAAAAATGAGGATAATATCCAAAATATTTACATTTTGACCAAATCCACATTATTTAAAGGACACCTAGTATGTAAAATAAAGCTATAAAAGCCTCAACCCAATATGAAAAAGGGGGAACACATTAATAGCCTATTCAAAAATTAAAACTAAGTCCCCTTCAAATATCCTCAACATAGCAGACCCAAGGTCATATGAAACATGGCCTTCAAAAATAAAACATTTAAAAAAGATGCCAATCATATTCTCAACCCTAAAAAGAAGGGGGGAAAAGAAGATGCATCGGCAAGAAATCATTGTTGCAGCATCGACACTGGCAATGTGGAGTTGATCTTCAACAGGTAGTAAGTTTCCATTTCCATAGACAGCAAGTGCACTGAACTTCAAATTTGGATGAGGAAATAGAAAATTCAAACCGATAAAAAGACAAAGGTAGGCCCCTGTGATTGGTTTCATTTCATTCTGGATGCATCGAAATCACTGTAAAAATTATGGCAATGATGAATTGGCATTGTCACATGTTGAAATTTTGTATATGTTTATGCCTCTCGGCTCTAAATGTTGCATTTTTATTTTGGCATTGTGAATTCAATTCTATGCTTATGAATTTTGATGGCCCCGAGCTAGGGCATCGACTATTGTTATTTTGGATTGCCGATTAGGGCATCATTATATATCCTATTTCATTTCCTTATAGAATTGCAGCATGTATATGTTTCTCTATTTTATTTCAACTTTTGCAATTCCATATTAGCATGCCTCCTCATAAATGCATACTCAAATAAATGAGTATGCAGTCATGGCACCGAGCATGGTCAAGGGCATCATACAACTGTACTTCATGCAACTGGCATCCCTTTTATTTCATTTCATGCTTGTTGAAATAAAGGCAATACCCCGTGGATGCATACTCGAACAAATGAGTATGCATTCATGACGTATGCTAACCTTGCATCCTGCAAGCTACATGGCTCGGTACTGTGAAGATGTATTGCCATATGCTTTCTCATTTCTTCAAGCTTGGGCTCAGGCATGACCACTGTGCCTGTATTGTAACCATGGTGCTATTGGCATGATGTTTTATTGGCCACATTCACTACAACACGGGCATAGCGGTATCATTCCTGAGAGTGTGTGCACTATTGCATTCAATGTGAGACTCAAGGTGTTGAGCATAGCTCAAGATGCACTTGAGCTTAGGGCTATGCTCTATTTTTTACCATCATATGTTGGAACCCGATAACGTGTCCTATTTTTCCACTTGGGTGGCATGTTGTATGTGTTTGCTGGTACCTTTGGTTCATCATTGAATCTATATGTATCTTATTATTATGAGGCTCAACTATGCATGTAGCATGTTTACCATGAAATTAGAGCTCGAGAACCACTCTTTGCATTGTATTATTACTGTCTGTTCCTACCTTGGTGTGTGGAGATTGTAATGTTAAAAAACACTGTGGCCTAATGCTATTCCTCAATATGTGTTAAATGTTAAAGAACCCAAGCCTATCATGTACTGATTTTTGCACCTTGTCATATGTATACTATGATTGCTTCATTACTGTAAATATCCCCATGTTAGTGCACACATATTGTCCTGCATTCTACATTCTGAATTGATTCCCCTCTATATTTGTTGAAGATCAATGTTGAAATGCCATGTGAACATCTATGCAATAGAGTGCCCTATCTTCTTCATAGATTTTTGTACTCTACCATTAGCTTTGTTTAGAACCTGATGCCATATTGCCCTCTATTTATCATAGCTTGGCTAATGTTGGATCATCTAAATGTTCCCTATTTGTACACACTGTGTGTGCTCTTGGATCTTGAAGGGGTAATAGATAGAGTACAATAAGATTACTCTATCGTTACCCACATCAAGGACCCAGATCATTCATAGAACTCTTTATTGGATCAGCTTCCCTGTATTTGCACATGAAACAAACATGTCAGTGAAAACATGGTGCCTCTTTTGGTTCTTTGGAAGATTCTCATGCACATGCCCTGAGCACAACCTTTGTTAGAGTTGCATGGCTGAGTGTAAGTATGCATTCTGTGATATTGTGATATCAGCCATTGCATAGATCCATTGGATCTAACCCATCTCCTTTCTTCACTTCTTGCAGGTTGTGGATATCAGGAGCTCACTAGACTGGACCGGATCCAAACATAAACACTAGGCAATCTTTGGCACCCCCATATCAATTATTTCTTTATGTATATCTACACTCATCCATTCAATTCTGGTAGAGGCTATGCTCACGGCCTGTGTGAGCTTAGATAGATGCTTTTTTTTTTAGTTCTTTCCCTTCTGTATAGTATAAATGCCACAGATAGATGTATGTGTAGATGTAGATGAAATTCATTTCCTTTTATCTTCATGTACTTTTCAAATGAAATGAACGCAAATATTAAGAAAGACCACTTAATAATGCAAACTAGGGTACATGTAGCTCATCTAGTAACTAGGCCTCCAAGGTGTGTAAAAATATGACAACATTCTGGCAACCTTTATGGAGTGCTTGCCTACTAAGCATCTTGACCAGTTGCCTTATAGATCCATTGGACATAGAGTCATAAGCCTAAAAATTGAACTTGGCTCCCAACCAAAACAACCTCCTTCTCTCCAACAAAATTGAAGCTGACTGCCTGAGAAGACTTCTCAAGCTTATTGCTAACAAAAACCCCACTGAAAGTTAAATTGATAGAAAATTGAAAGCAGCCTATGCCAAGGCACTTAGGAAACACAAAAAACTAGAAACTCCTATCCTACCCTACTCTAACCAGTCTCAGTAAATTAGTTAAACAAATCCATTAACTGGATTGTTGAAATAGCTTCCCATTCTCCTCAAAATGTTATACTTTTCACACTTAATGCCAATAGGGAGAATATGAAACACAAAAATGTACTAAACTACATGGCATATCAACTCTTGTAAATTATAGTCCAGACAACTAACCTCAACTAGATCATACATGTTGTCTTCCTAGGGAGATTGATAAGGCTGAACAAGCTCATGATCACTAATGACTAGACTCTTGACATAACCCTCCATTGAGTCACTGTGTATGCATGTCTTGTTTTACCCCACCTTTGCTAGATATCTAATAGGGCACCCCCTTGAGGGTATGAAGCTAGGCCTCTCTTTCTCTGTATCCACCTTACAAATATCTTCAACATTGTAAACAAAAATCTGCCCCTCCATGATGGTCTTCCATACCATTTATTCTTCTACAATTAGAGGATCATCCTCTTCATCAGTTGGAATAGCCAATAGCTCATCAAAATTATCAAACAGCATCAGGTCCTTAACAATAACTGGCCCTTCTTCATGATCTACGAAACATGAATCCTGAGATTCATCCACCACTTCACTGTAAATAAGTCTAGATTCTACAACTGAGACACCATTGCCCTCCTGAAATAGAGACTCTTCTTCAAGAACATACAAGCCATTATCCTTTTCATGAAGATGAGGAACATCAACAAGAGTGGAGTAGAAAACATCAATTATAGAATCAAAATCATCTTGTTGTTCTAAGTTAGCAGTAGTTGTATCATATTTCTTATCATAAACAGAGAGCTCAACTTGTAAATCTTGCACTACTTCATCCTTCTCAATATAAGAAGGCATCTCCTCATACAAATCAGCTAGGGTCTCACCTTCTTCACTTACTTCTTGATCCTTATCTGGCTGCTCCAATCCATCATCATGTAATAAATCTACTTGTATCTCATGAACATCATGAAAAAGTACACCTAAGAGACAAGAATCATTCTCTTCCTGATGGCCTAAAATTTCATGAGGTGTAGTGGGCTCTTTAGGAAGTGGCTTATAGGGGTTTATTTTCTACGGGACGGGCTCACTATTATTTAGGAAGTCAAACATCATAGGTGTCTCTTCTATAGAAATAGAATGAAGTGGCTAAAAACCTAAGATAGGGTCATGAGTAGCCTCTAAAAGTGCATTGAGATTAGGTTCCTATTGACTAAGATTCTAAACTGAAGGAGAAATCCTAAAGCTTGGAATTTCAATAGGGGTGCTAGTTGACTTACCAGACAAGAAGCTTGGGATTTTTACCTTGTGAGTCTCCTATCTGGTCTGTAAAGCTTCTAGCTTCTCTTCAGCAACATGAGGCCTCTCCTTCTAGATCTCCTCCTTAACAAGAGTTGGCATCTCGTAACCAGGATACATAGTCCATGAGGGTCTCCAAGACTGCATTATGTTTTTATTGCTCTTAGATAGATCTAGTGAGATTTCTTGCATTGGGGTAGCAGTGGCTTCTGGATCTTCTTGCCTCTGTACTTGTGCCAACAGATTCTTAATCAATTGATCCTTTTCTACAATCTTCTTGGCAAGTGTCTCCCATTCATGATCATGGAATTCATCATTTTGTTCCAACTCTTTTCGGAGATCCTCCTTAGTTTTTGTAGTTGTAAGATAGATGTTCCTTATGAATTCTTGATATTCTTCAATCTTTTCTTCATAAATCTTCTCTTGTGTCAGGATCAATTGGTTCTTTTCTTCAAGGTTTTGCTCAACACCTATTATTTGGCTCTCAAGCTGCCTTGAGAAAGTCACCACCTCCATATACTTCCTTGAGAGCTCCTCCTTTTGAGACCTCATCTCTGCATAATCTTTCATGGAAGAGCTCATTTCCTCCGAAAAACCTACCAACAAAAAGGATATGGAGCTTGAATTTGAAGTGGTATGGGGCTGATTTTGGGGATTATAATGGTGTCCCTCATAGGGTGGTTCATAGGAGTGCTACCAAGATGCTTGATGCTAGGTGGGAGGGTATGGTAGTGCATGTTGGAAATTCATTGTTGGTGGGCCATTTTGATTGTATAATACTACTTGGCCAGCTTGATATGGCATGAATGCTAGAACATGGGTAGCCTTCTCATGATATGGGGGGTGATAGGGTGAATATGCATTAGGCATGGACATGTTTGCTCATCAAATGAGCTAGTAAAAACTATTTTCTAAAACTTATCAGCACTTGAACTTCTTAAACGAGTAGATTTTTCTCAGATTTTCCATGGTGTTTGAAACAAACTACCTATTAAAGGCTAATTGCACTGAGGATCACACCAAAATCTCAGTGAATGATAGGAAACAAAGTTGTCCCACTTGGCATGCCAAAAACTATTGTCACTAGGGATTTCACCCATGATGGCTAAGTATGAAACCTAGCAATCCCGTGAAACATGGGAATACTCTCAGTATGTGGGACTGCTTCACTAAGAATAAACCTCCGGATTAAGGGTCAGCTTCCCTGTTTGTATCACCTGAACTGAACTAAACTTGAAGGGAAAGGGAGAGAGATTGCATGAAATTGAAATAACTAAAATTTAACTTAGGTGATTCCCCAAACTAGATAGATCCACAAACTGAAAATAGACTCACAATATAATCCAACATATAACCTAAACATCACAACTCTTCCCAAATCTAATTCTTCCCTTAGAAAATAATCAAGTGCTAGTTGTAAATGAGAAGGGAAAATAGATTCCACAACTCAAACACATATAAACGCACACAGATTGAAACTTTAAGAAAAATCAGTGCTTGTAAACATCAAAATGAACTAAATATCAAGTAAAGGATCAAATTTCAATCATAATACATGACATCAAATCCATCAAATCAACTCACAAAGCTATAGAAAAAGAAGGACAATTGCTATTAATTGGAATAAAAGGACTCAAAACATCAATTTGCTTCTCCTAGAGCTACAACATTCACCTCTTGAAAATGAGGGAAGGAAGAACTCACCTTCAATCACCAAAGGTGACAGGCATATATAGAAAATCTATAGAATCAACATTGAAGTCCACTACTTCACCAAGAATAGGAAAAACCTGCAACTAGGACCATGATCATGCCACTCTGAAATTCAGATGCCCAATTCCCAAGAATCTAGGGGGATGGAGAAAGTGGGGTCTCTAAAAATAGGTAGTCAAAAGGGAGACCATCCTACCACTAAGTCATGCATCATAAAGAAAAACTGACAATGGCTTATAAAATGCCACTTGTCAATATTTACAACAAGGTTTTGCAATGACTTTTACAATTAAAATATTCCCCATTACTAAACCAAATGAAGTGGATCCTAAATATATTTTGAGATAATCCCAACTCAAAAAATGAGGAGAATATCCAAAATATTTACATTTTGACCAAATCCACATTATTTAAAGGACACCTAGTATGTAAAATAAAGCTATAAAAGCCTCAACCCAATATGAAAAAGGGAGGAGCACATTAATAGCCTATTAAAAAATTAAAACTAAGTCCCCTTCAAATATCCTCAATGTAGCAGACCCAAGGTCATATGACACATGGCCTTCAAAAATAAAACATTTAAAAAAGAGGCCAATCATATTCTCAACCCTAAAAAGAAGGGGGGAAAAGAAGATGCATCGGCAAGAAATCATTATTGTAGCATCAGCACTGGCAATGTGGAGTTGATCTTCGATAGGTGGCAAGTTGCCATTTCCATATACAGAAAGTGCACTAAACTTCAAATTCAGATGAGGAAACAATAAATTCAAACTGATAAAAAGACAGAGGTAGGCCCCTGTGATCAATTTCATTTCATTTTGCATCCTTTGAAATCACTGTAAAAATCATGGCAATGATGAATTGGCATTGTCACATGTTGAAATTATGTATATGTATATGCCTCTCAGCTCTAAATGCTGCATTTGTATTTTGGCATTGTGAATTCAATTCTATGCTTATGAATTTTGATGGCCCCGAGCTAGGGCATCGATTGTTGTTGTTATTTTGGATTGCCAATTAGGGCATCATTATATATCTTGTTTCACTTCCTTCTAGAATTGCAACATCTATATGTTTCTCTATTTTTTTTCAACCTTTGCAATTCCATATTAGCATGCCTCCTCATGAATGCATACTCAAATAAATGAGTATGCATTCACGGCACCGAGCACAGGCAAGGGCATCATACAAATGTACTTCATGCAGCTGGCATCCCTTTTATTTCATTTCATGCTTGTTAAAATAATGGCAATACCCTGTGGATGCATACTCAAACAAATGAGTATGCATTCATGGCATATGCTAACCTTGCATCCCACAATCTACATGGCTAGGCACTATGAAGATGTATTTCCATATGCTTTCTCATTTCTTGAAGCTCGGGCTTAGGCATGACCACTATGCCCATATTGTTACCATGCTGCTATTGGCATGATGTTTTATGGGCCACATTCACTACAACAAAGGCACAGTGGTATCGTGCCCAAGAGTGTGTGCACTATTGCATTCAATGTGAGACTCAAGGCATCAAGCATAGCTCAAGATGCACTTGAGCTTGTGGCTATGCTCTATTTTTTACCATCATATGTTGGAACCTGATACCATGTCCTGTTCTTCCACTTGGGTGACATGTTGTATGTGTTTGCTGGTATCTTTGGTTCATCACTGAATCTGTATGTATCTTATTATTATGAGGCTCAGTTATGCCTGTAGCATGTTTACCATGAAATTAGAGCTCGAGAACCACTCTTTGCATTGTATTATCATTGTCTATTCCCACCTTGGTATGTGGAGATTGTAGTGTTAAAAAACATTGTGGCCTAACGCTTTTCTTCAATATGTGTTAAATGTTAAAGAACCCAAGCCTATCATGTACTGATTTTTGCACCTTGTCATCTGTATACTATGATTGCTTCATTATTGTAAATATCCCCATGTCAGTACGCACATATTGTCCTGCATTCTACATTTTGAATTGATGCCCCTCTATATTTGTTGAAGATCAATGTTGAAATTCCATGTGAACATCTATGCAATAAAGTACCCTATCTTCTTCATAGATTTGTGTACTCTACCATTAGCTTTGTTCAGAACCTAATGCCATATTGCCCTCTATTTATCATAGCTTGACTGATGCTAGATCATCTGAATGTTCCCTATTGGTACACACTATGTGTGCTCTTGGCCCTTGAAGGGGTAGCAGATAGAGTACAATAAGATTACTCTATCATTACCCACATCAAGGACCTAGATCATTCATAGAACTCTTTATTGGATCAGCTTCCCTGTATCTGCACATGAAACAAACACGTTAGTGAAAAAATGGTGCCTCTTTTGGTTCTTTGGAAGATTCTCATGCACATGCCTTGAGCACAACCTTTGTTAGAGGTGCATGGCTGAGTGTATGTATGCATTCTGTGATATTGTGATACCATCCATCGCATAGATCCAATGGATCTAACCCATCTCCTTTCTTCAGTTCTTGTAGGTTCTAGATCTCAGGAGCTCACTAGATTGGACCAGATCTGGACATCAACACCAGACAATGTCTGGTACCCCCATATCAATTATTTTTTTATCTATATCTGCACTCATCCATTCAATTCTAGTAAAGGCTATGCTCACGGCCTATGTGAGCTTAGATAGATGCTTTTTTTTAGTTATTTCCCTTCTGTACAATATAAATGCCATAGATAGATGTATGTGTAGATGTAGATGCAATTCATTTCCTTTTATCTTCATGTACTTTGCAAATGAAATGAATGCAAATATTAAGAAAGACCACTTAATAATGCAAACTTGGGTACATGTAGCTCATCTAGTAACTAGGCTTCCAAGGTGTGTAAAAATATGACAACAGTTAACACTATGTTTTGAAACTTGATATTGCATTTGATTTCACTATTCAATACATTGGAACTTATTTACAAAGTAAAGTTAACTTCTAAATTTTAAATGTGGTATAATATACCATGGTAAAATTGATTATATTAATAATTTTTCATGACTTAATTATGATTCCAAGATACTCAATATGAATGTTGGTAAATAGAAAGGTCTAAATACATGTTTTGTAGAGGTAGTGATTGAAATCATCATTTGGGTTATTGTTTGAATGGAAAAGACAATTTGTCATTATTTTTCCCATTTAATATTATGTTCATTATTTTTATCAAAAGGTATTGTTTTCAATGGTCCTAGTAAAACAAAAGAAAAAAATCAGAGATGTAGAGGCATTTTTATCCCCATCAAAATGCTTCTCTATATTATCAACATATAATCGCATATTTGATGTTAGGATTTTGATCATATTGTTTTCCAAAAGAATTTTAATAAGTCATTCTTTGATTTGAAAATCCAAGATGACATGCTAGGACATGGGCTTGGCCTATAATAGAAAGGAATGAAGGTAGTTTTTTTTCTTAGCTTAAAATTTGTACAATATTTGGCATGTTAATTCGACACAAATACAAATCTTTGGTAAAAAAATATTTTTCATATTTATAAAGTTGTTAGAGGTTAAATATTCAATTTATTTTGACAAAAAAGTTGTTTAGGAATATTTTATTATACAATGTTGGAACAAGTAGTTCAGTTGCTACTAATGGTTCCTCTCAGTAGTTGTGTCATTATTTATAAGAAATATATATTAGTTAGTGGAAAAAAATTCATTTCAAATTTCTATTAAAAATATTTAATTTCTATTAGGCATATAAAGGTGTGACATAGACACAAAAAAAATATACTTGTGTGTGTGTGTGCGCGCACACATGCACACACACACACACACAAAGTTTTACATTTTGTAGAAAGTGTAAAAGGGTTCTATATTGATGAAGTCCTCATAAAAAAGAAGAGAGATAGGTTTCTAAAAAATGCCTTTTTGAAGGCTTTTTTAATTGTATATTTCAAACAATGATATATGAAGATTACACATTACTCTGTGTAACACAATTTGGTTACATTTTCCAAAATACATATCCATATAAGTAGATACAATATCATAATATTTCTTAAAAATAAGTATTGTATTGTGCTACATATGTACTATTTTTTTCTAAATCTCAAAGATGATGAGATTATTAGGAAATATTACCAATTGAAAAAAATAAGATACTCTATTAGTTCATAGTTAGAGCTATATTATTTTTTACATAGAGGCACCTTTTCTAGTGATACATTTAAATCTCTTAGTGAGAAAATAGAATCCATCTAGGCTCTTTAAATAGTAAGTTATTCAATAAGCTAGTGAGAAAAATTTTGAGTGGTTTTTTATTCCTATGAGCGTTTAGCATTCAAGAAATATTTTTTATTATTCATGTGTGCAACTCTATTGATTTTTATAGGCTAATTTTTCAACATCATTTTAGTTTATTTTTAACTTACCATTATTTATTGTTATACACTAAGTTTTCACCCTTGTCTCAAGCTCTCATAGACTTGATAACCTAGTATAACACGGGAATCATCTCCAGGTTGTGGGACCTATGCTAACTGAGATGAGACCTCCAAGTTCTGGGCTAGTTCCTCTTGGATAATCACCCTAATTTGCTTCTTGACATGAAAAGTAAAACTTTGAGGGAAAGGGATAGAAGGAATGCTTGGAAAGAGAAATGACTGAAAGCAAACTACCTACTAGGTGATACACCAAAATTAGGGTTTGGATCTCAGTATACAGGAATGGAATCAATGAAAAGCTCAAGTCTAGTAGGTCACAACTCACTAAATAGGCTTGCATAAGTGTTTCATAGGAGGGCCTAAACATAAGACACAACTTATGACCTACAAGAAGACATTCACTTCTACAACGCGATGTAGGATTGAGACAAGACTGTTAGGGGGCTGAAGTATACCCATAAAACATCTAAATCAGATCAAACACAATAACACACACAATTGCAGAAAGTAAGAGGGATTAGGAACCCTAAGATATCACTAAAAACATCATATATTTCAATCCAATAAGAGCTGATTCAAAACAAAGAAGCATGGGGACATGAAGAATTGTCACAAAATACCTCTGCAATGTTTTAATTATCAATGGGAACTTTACAACTGTATAAGCCAAAGGGTAGAAATGATGCCATATATGACCCTTAAGAAAAGATGAATTTCTTCTACAATTGTCCAACTCTAAGCTCAAAAGCTCCAAAAATATAATATATACATCCTCCTTGCACGCAGGCAGGAGTTAAAAAACCTAACCTAACTAGGGTTACATAATTCTACATAATAATCAAACCCTAAAGGTACTGATGACCCATCATCAAACTCTAAGAACACTGGAAATTAGATCAAATCTTCCTTATGTGTATCCATCCAGTACTGAGCTCACCTACAAACACATCAACCTCGACTCAACTACCCACCTGCAAGTCCACTAAGCCATGAAGGCTACAAATCTGATTTGGGAGATATCAATATTTTCAATAATAACACTAGCCAAAGGTGGTGGCAACCCATTAGCACCTTCAACATGACATGGTACCCTGAAATGCTGGCTAATAGTCATCTCTATCACCTTCATAACCACAACCATCCTGAGACTTTATTTCCTAAGCTACCCAATGTCGTGCATGGCTAAAAGAGCAGAAGAATAGAAAAACCCTCACAGAGATATTCAAATTCAAATCATAACAACTAGCGGGTCTGAAATTAAAACATGAACTTTGATATCATTTTCCTCTTGGAAAATGAATGGCTTAGATTAACTTTGAAATGGTCATGAAACCCTTTGAAAATTTTGAGTCCACATCAGGAAGTCTCGACCAATGAGCATCGAGCATGTCAGCATATTGGACCCACTTGACCTTTTTCTCTTTTAAGTTACTTGGTGACTATGCACCTAAAGAATTATAATTCATGAAATACATTTTTTAACTCTAGTTGAGTCAAGAGATTCAGCGAACACTGTGGTCACTGAATAGCTGAATCATTTAATAGCCCCAGGTTACATTAAGTGAACATGAGAAACCCTTAGTCGCTGATTCATAGAAAGCTTACTAACCCTAGGCCCATTTATGCCACTTGGAATTCTTTTATTTGTTCCACCTACTCCATTAGTGAACACCTTGGCACTTCCCTAACATTAGACCCACTTAAGACAAGATTCTAATCTAATGGCTAGTCTCATCCCCTCATGACCTCAAAAGATTCTTTCAGATTATATGCCCACTGTAGATTTCATTAAGCTATGACCCCACTGACACATCAGTCCACCTATAAATCTCCGTTAGCACATGACAACCAATAATATTTGAGCAAGTCAGCAACACGTGGCACTGGCCCCACTAATTTCCTCTTTGCATCAACCAATGAAAAATGAGCACATCAACTTGCCCTGGCATCGGACCCACTTAATAGAGCCTCTGCAAAAAGCAAGATCAACGGTCATCTTAAGATCTCATACCTCTGACACCACCCTTGCAAAGATATGTCAATCGTCAGTCCTTTGACAATGGTAGAACCTCTGACTACTGAAAGAAAATGGCCCCACTGACAAGTGCTGACTTAGCACATGTGGACACCAAAAGCAAGCACATCAGCAAATGAGGACCCACTTGAGATAGCTCTGACAGCAAAATGAAATCGATGGTCGGCACATAATCTCATGTATCAAAAAAAATCCATGAGAAGATACGCTAGTCATTGATCTAAAAGGTACTCAATCGGTTGGGTCCACTTTGACATATTATCTGAATTGTCACCCTCAACCAATGAAAAGCTTCCACATGGGACAACATGGCAATGGACCCACTTGACCTTGAAGTGCTGCAGACTTAGAAGATCTAATGGTCATCTTAAGATCTCATGTGTCAGAAAAAGGCTATGCAAAGATACACCAAGCATTGATCTATGTAGCTAGGTCCCCCGGTTATCTGAGACCACTAAAAAACTTAGTGGTTAAGAAACCAAAGGAAAAAGTTAACCACTTGCTAAGTTGCTAGCCATTTAATGGTAACCATGAAACACTTAGCAACTATGAGAATCATGTAGTCACTGAATCACCAAATGGGAAGGATCACCACCGGAGAAATAAGAGAACCTGTGACCAGCCAATAGGACTAAAGCACACATGGGTAATTAAGAGCTTAAGTGGCTGAGATAAAGTAACATGAAAAAATAAACTGGCTTAGGGTTTTGGCCTCCAACGGCTAGTTTTATGAATTTTTAAAGGACTTTTCACCTAGCCAGGGACCTAGAAATAGTTGCAGAGACCAGGGGGGAATAGATAAATCCATGAAATTTTGCAAAGTGCTTGGAAGGATAAAAATGCAGACTTTGAAATGGGAATTGGCCAAATTTTTCATGCATATGAAAAATTAGGGTAACATTTTGGCAATTTTTGCTGGATGTTAGCCTGCTAGACATGGAAAACCAGTGGCCTTATATATTATTAGGCATGGGGTCATCAAAAATCAAAATTCTCAGAGGGAGGTAGAACTTGTGCACAGGCACTTCTTGAAAAGAAGGAAACTAACCTAGACAATAGGGAAAGAAAATAGGGGAAAAACATATTTACAAAAATTTACAGAGAGGGATTAACCTCAAAGCAAGGCTTCAAGTGGAATCCATTGACTGAGATTGGCAAGGAAACTCCTTCAAGATTTGATAGCTAAAAAGCATTGGATCCCTTGCACTTTGTTATAACAAATGGTCCACCCTAAAATGAATCAAATTTTGTATGTCTACCAGGCCTTGATCTGAATTCATCCCACTTGAGGACTACATCCCCAACCTTGAAATTTCTAGCCCTACCCCTTTTATCAAAACTCCTCTTTGTTTGAATCTGATGGAACTCCATATCTTGCATCAATTTGTCTCTGAGTTCTAACTCCATCAACTAAGTATATCTGATCTGTAAGGGGTCTCCTTCCTCAAATAGGGTATACTGATTCGCCAAGTCCAGAGCTGGAAATTCAACTAAAATGGACAACTTAGCCTCCCTGCCATACACTAACACATAAGGAGAATTCCCAATGATCTTCTTTGGAGTAATTCTATCTAACCACAAGGCAAACTTCAACTTTGTATGCCAATCTCTCTGATTGTCTTGCAGATTCTTCTTGATTATGCTAATCAAGTTCTTATTTGTTGATTCTACTAAGCCATTGCCTTGGGGGTAGTAATTGGAACTGGTATTTAGATAGATGCCATTCTTGACTGCCCACTCTGAGAATTTGAAGCCTGTGAATGCTAATGCATTATCTGATATTATAGAGTCTGCAGTGCCAAATCTATGAATTATATCATCATAAAAAATTAATATAACATTCTCATTTTCCTCCTTTAAATAAATTGCTTCTATCCATCTGGTGAAGTAATCTGTTGCAATGATTATCCATTTTTGGTCTACACTAGATGGAGGATTGATCATGCCAATGAAGTCTATACCACTTCATGAAGGGCTGCTCTATTTTGATTGGTTGTAGGGGTAATGCTGCAAGCCTCTCTTTTCCTACAAAAATGACACACTTGATGCATTTTCTCACATACTCATGACTATCCTTAAAGATAGATGGCCAATAGTATCCAGCCCTCATGATTTTAAAAGTAGTAGTCCTAGGAGAAAAGTGACCTCTAGAAGGTCCATCATGAAACTCAAATAGGACATCAGCTATCTTTTCTGAATCTATGCATCTTAAAATGACACCACTGTGATCCTTTCTAAAAAGAACTTCATTTATCAACACAAAAGGAATAGATTTCAATCTATAATACCTCCTTTCTATTGAATCTAGGCCTGTAGGACATTGTCCTATCTTCAAGTAATTGATCATGTTAGGCAACTAGCTTGTTGCCTTGGCTTGTTCTTATGTAGATTGCACCACCAAAGATGCATCTATTTGCTTTGATTTCTTTGAACTTTTATCCTCTGCCAAATGTTCACAAAGACCTCTTCCTCTAACCATCTTGGTAGTTTGGATATCTATGTCATATTCCATCACCTTGGTGAGCCAACTAGCTCTTTTCTCATTAAGGTCCTTGGAAAGAAAAAATTATTTGACACTTGGATGAGTAACCTTCAAGTGTACCTTTCTATGGGTCAATAGACATCTAAACTTTTTAAGGCTCTTCACCACAACAAGTACATGTTTCTCTACAAAAGATTATCTCTGTTCATATTCCTCCAAACCTTTACTAAAGAAAGTAATAGGCTGCTCCAATCCATCTGAATTTCTTGGGTCAACATTGTAGATATAGCATCATGACCTCCATAAGCATAAAGGATAAAATCCTTATTAAAATTTGGGTTTAGGAGAGTAGGGGCTTCTATTAAGGCCTCTTTGATAACCTGGAAATTGACCCTTCCTTTTTTGGTCCAACTAAAAGCTAAAATCTTCTTTAACATGGTTGTCAAAGGCTTTAGTAAATCTACAATGTTAGGTAAGAACCTCCTAAAAAAATTAATCTTTCCTATGAAAGATTGGAGACTTTTCTTGTGATGTGGTAGGGGTAGCTCTAGGATAGCTGCAATTCTCTTAGGATCTACTATGATCCCTTCTTTGGATACTACATATCCCAAAAATTTTCCTTCATGAACTACAAACACACATTTCTTGGGATTAAGAGATATCCCAAATTCTCTAAACCTTTCAAAAATCTTCCTCAAATGTTTGATACGATCTACTGCATGCTTTGAATAGACATTTATGTCATCCAAGTAGACCAACACAAACTTTTACATTAGGCTCTTAAAGGCCATATCCATTGCCTTTTGAAATGTAGCACCTGCATTTGACAAACCAAAGGGCATCTTTTGATAAGCCATGGTTCCCCACTTGGTTGTAAATGTAGTCTTATATTGATCCTCTTCATTCACTAAGATTTGATTGTATCCTGAATAGCCATCCAATAATGAAAATCTCTCAGATCCAGAGACACATTGTAAGATTTGTTCCATAGAGGGTAATGGATGGCAGTCTTTTGGAGAGGCCATGTTAAGATCCCTGAAGTCAACACATAACCTCAACTCCCCATTCTTCTTCCTGATAGGAACAAGGTTGGAAACCCAACTAGTATGCTTAATGGGGTAGATGATACCACTTTCTATTAGTTTGAGTACTTCTTTATGCATAAGTGGCTCAAGCTTGGGATTAACAGGCCTTTGCTTCTACCTTACTGGTTTGGCATTAGGTTCTAATTCAATAGTGTGCTGGGCAAGGGCAGGATCAAAACCCTTGAGGTCCTCATACTACCATAAAAATAAATCACTAAATTCTTTGAATAATTGGGTATAAGCTTGCTTCTCCAATTTAGTGTTCACTTTTCCAAATTGTAAGCTCTTACCTGGTTCCAACTCTAGTTCAACACAATGTTCTTATTGAACTACCAGGCTAGCTTTATCCTTTTTAGCTTGATCATCCTTGTTGAAGATAGTCTCTAAGGTGACAAGACCTCTAGGCATCCTATTAGACTTAAGTTGTATCACTTGATCACCATAGTTTTGTGATAGCCTATCTTGATTATGCTCTGAAAAGACATCTTCAAACAAGAATTGCAGAATTTGTTCATCATTGTCAAACACTTTCCAATTGACATCATTATCAGGAATAGATGGTCTGAAAATCACCTTGATATGATGTTCATCTATCTCTTTTGAAATGATATTTGGAATATCATACTGAGATCCAACAGCAGCTAACCTATCTGCATTTTGATTTAGCTTCCTAGGGATAGCAACAATATTGAAAGCACAAAAATCTTCAATTACATCCCAAAATCTATGCTTGTATGCTTTCAAAGTGTCATTTTTGGTTGCACTTATCCCTCTTACTTGGTTAACAACTAACTCACTATCACCATAAACTTTTAAGGCCTTAAGCCCTCTTTTTCTAGCCCACTCTAGTCCATTGACACTAACATAGAACCACCCCCAGAACCATGTCTACTTCTAGCCCAATCAAAAAATAGTTCCCAAACCTAATTGCTCTGATCCTCTGAATCAGTATCTTCCTTGAGAAAGCTTGGTTCTATGGATGCACTTTCTTGTATCAAATAACTTCCCAAACCAAAATCCCAAATTAGATTTTCTTGGGCCTCTGAAGCTCTTTCATCTAGAAAAATATCAGGGATACTTTCTATCTTTGTGTCTGCTTCACTAATGGTTTGGAAGTCACTACTATCAAATATAGGACAATTGACATTGATGGCATTGGACACATATGGTTCTATATGGTGTGTTGCTAATGGTTCTGACTTAATGGTGACCTTGGTACCATATCTTGTATGAAAAAGCATGTGAGACCAGTCAGAAGATAGGTAACCTCCTATCTTGGCTGTAAATTCCCTTGAAAGACATATAGCAAATAATGGAGGGAGATCTATAATATATATATCAAGGAGGATGGAAAAATTAGGACTAGCATGTAGGATTAGACTGGTATCTTTGGCCACACCTATAGTATTGATTGAGGATCCATCAAGTTGTGTAACCTTCTTTTGGAAGGGTTCATATTTTAGTCCTAATTGGTCAACTAATTTCTTGGGCATTACAGTGCTAGTAGCTCCACTATCTACCATACAATTATGCACTAAATATTTTCCAATAATTAGAGATACATAAAAGGGGGGTGGCTTTGAATTCCTGCCTAGTGTGGCATTGCCTTTGGAGTTGCTACTTGGAGCCTCCTTTTCTTGATCAGTGTTAACCAACACTGGCTTTGCAGCTTCTTTTGTAGGTTGAGGAGTTGTCACCTCTGTCATGGTCTTCTTCAAAATTTTAGGCTGTCCTGGAAGAGCCAAAGAGTCCCACATAGATATTGTGACATTCACCTTCCTCATGTTGTCTACAATATTGAAAGGTGTCATAGTGTGTACACTTTGTTGTGCTTTCACCATGATGGGCTCCACCTCTTTAGAATGTTGGCCTTCCTTGCTTGTGATGGGAGTAGGTTGTGGTACTGGCTCTGTAGATGTAGTGGCTTTGGCATTGGAATATTCTCTCTCCATGTCTTGACCTCTCCTTTTTTCTCTTGTATAGGCAACAAAAGCAACTTCATCATTGACTCCATTGAAGTCTAGTTGTTCCCAATTAAAGAGAGTGATCTCTTTCTCTTGTGGCTCTTGTCGAGGAGCTGACCCACTGGATGAAGCCTCTAATTGAGCTTGTGAGGCATTCTAAACCATTAGAGCTTGGTTCATCCATCCATTTGAACATGTAGCCTGATTATGAGGTTGATTGCAAGGAAAACACCATTCATTATCCATAGCCATATTATTTAGACTAGGAACCATATCACTCACTAGATTTGTAGAATTCAGAGGTGTAGGGTTATATGGTTGGAATGGTCTCTAATTAAAGCTTTGTCTTTTTCCTTGATAGCCTCCTTGGTATGGTGGCCTATTTTGTTGATAAGGTTGTCCTTGATTCTGATATTGCTGATTAGGACCTTGGCCTTGTGGCTGAAAGGGTGGTTTGATTCCTTGACCTTGCTTCTTTAGATGTGTGACCTCTTTAGTCAAGGTCTGCAACAAGTTTGTCATTTCTTGCTGACTACTTTGTTGGCTACTCTTTATCTCATGCAGCTCTTGAGAGAAACTAGTTGTTAGCTCTTGACCACTGCTACTAGCTTGGGATGCCAATATGGTGGGAATAGGGGTAAATGGGGGTACTTGTGCAGGTGCAATGGTTTGAAGGCTAGGAAAGATGGGAATTAGTGGCCTTCTAGTAATCATGCATGCTTGGATTAAACAATTTTTGGCCCTGATAGCTATGTCAAAAGCTTGGGGAAAAGAAGTACCACCCATGGATTGGATCATGATAGAAATTTGACCATTCAAACTTTGCAAGTAGTATAGGAAAGCATGGTCAGTTGATGGTCTTACTGAGACTAGAATTCTATTCCATTTTTTGAGGAATCTACTATTGTAATCTGTCATTTGTTCTTGAGGGTCTCTCTTAATAGTTGCTAACTGCTAAACTAGAGACAAGTTATCTAATTTATCTTCAAAATGCTTATTAATGCATCTCCTAATTCTTCCCATGAAGTAATAGAACCAACAGTTAGAATTTTAAACCATTCAAGAGCATTACCTTTTAGAGAGGCTTCTATCAATTTTGTGGCCACATCCTCTTGAGTTATGTTGTGTATGCTACAGATGGTAGTCACATCTCTTATGTGTTCAAAAGCAATTGTCTTCCCTTCACCTGTGAAATCAGGTATACTCTTAAGTGCCACCAAGGGAACATCATGATGTTGAGTGAATGCTAATGGATAGCCTTGGTTGAAAGGTGCAAAGGAAAACTACCTAGCCATTGTAGGAGTTGGAATCTGAAGATTAACTATGTGAGTTGTATTTACTGCTGGATTTGAATCCTCCTCTAGATCTCTGGTTAGAGATCTACCTCTTCTTCTGGAATGAAAGGGAAAAGGTCTCCTTTTTGAAGTGTCAAGAGGTGTTGATTGAACTCTCCTTGTAGGGGATGTTCTTTGAGTTGACCTACCTTTGTGACTTCTTTTTTAGGGCAACTCTAAAAATTTAGTGGGCTTTGAGCTCCTAGTCTCAATCTTTCTCATAAACCTTAAACAAGGTTGGCTTGGATCTTTGAAATCAATGGAGCTGCCAAATATACTTGATGAAAGAACTTCTAAAATCTTATATTATGCAATCTTCATATTAGAGATAACATAATCTTTGAATAATGAACTTCTTTTTTTGTCCCACCGGGCGTGTCAGAATTGTTATACACTAAGTTTGTACACTTGTCTCAAGCTCTTGTAGTCTTGATAACCTAGTATAACATGGGAGTCATCTCTAGGTTGTGGGACCTATGCTAAATGAGATGAGACCTCCAGGTTCTAGGCTTGTTCCTCTTGGATAATCACCCTAATTTGCTTCTTGACATGAAAAGTAAAACTTTAAGGGAAAGGGATAGAAGGAATGCTTGGAAAGAGAAATGACTAAAAGAAAACTACCTACTAGGTGATACACTAAAATTAGGGTTTGGATCTTAGCATAGAGGAATGGAATCAATGAAAGGATCAGGTCTAGTAGGTCATAGCTCACTGAATAGGCTTTCATAAGTGTTTCATAGGAGGGCCTGAACATAAGACACAACTTATGACCTACAAGTAGACATTCACTTCTACAACTCAGTGTAGGATTGAGACAAGACTATCAGGGGGTTGAAGTATACCCACAAAACATCTAAATCAGATCAAACACAATAACACACACAATTGCAGAAAGTAAGAGGGATCAGGAACCCTAAGATATCACTGAAAACATCATATATTTCAATCCAATAAGAGATGATTCAAAACAAAGAAGCATAGGGACATGAAGAATTGTCACAAAATACCTCTATAATGTTTTAATTATCAATGGGAACTTTACAACTATATAAGCCAGAGGGTAGAAATGATACCATGGATGACCCTTGAGAAAAGATGAATTTCTTCTACAATTGTCCAACTCTAAGCTCAAAAGCTCCAAAAATACAATATATAAATCCTCCTTGCATGCAGGCAGGAGTTAAAAAACCTAACATAACTAGGGTTATATAATTCTACATAATAATCAAACCCTAAAGGTACTAATGACCCATAATCAAACTCTGAGAATGTCAGAAATTAGATCAAATCTTCCTTGTGTGTATCCATTTGGTACTGAGCTCACCTACAAACACATCAACCTTGACTCAACTACCCACCTGCAACTCCACTAAGCCATGAAGGCTCCAAATCTGAATTGGGAGATATATGTATTTTTGATAATAACACTAGCCAAAGGTGGTGCCAACCCATTAGCACCTTCAACACAACATGGTACCCTGTAACACCAGCTAATAGTCATCTCTATCACCTTCATAACCACAACCATCCTGAGACTTTATTTCCTAAGCTACTTGACGTCGTGCATGGCCGAAAGAGTAGAAGAATAGCAAAACCCTCACAGAGATATTCAAATTCAAATCATAACGGCTAGCAGGTCTAAAATTAAAACATGGACATTGATATCCTTTTCCTCTTAGCAAATGAACAACTCAGATTAACTTTGAAATGGTCGTGAAACCCTTTGAAAATTTTGAGTCCACATTAGGAAGTCTTGACCAATGAGCATCGAGCATGTCAGCATATTGGATCCACTTGACCTTTTTCTCTTGTAAGTTACTTGGCGATTGTGTGACTGAAGAATTCTAAGTCATGAAATAAATTTTTTAACTCTAGTTGGGTCAAGTGATTCAGTGAACACTGTGGTCACTAAATAGCTGAATCTTTTAATAACCCCAGGTTACATTAAGCGAACACAAGAAACCCGTAGTTTCTGATTTGCAGAAAGCTTACTAACCCTGGGCCCATTTATCCCACTTGGCATTATTTTACTCATTTTGGCCACTCCATCAGTGAACACGTCGACACTTCTCTAACATCGAACCCACTTAAGACAAGATTCTAATCTAATGGCTAGTCTCATCCCCTCATGACCTCAGAAGATTCTTTCAGATTATATGCCGACCATAGATTTCATTAAGCCTTGACCCCACTAACATATCAGTCCACTTGTAAGTCTCCGTCAGCACATGACAACCAATCATATTTGAGCAAGTCGGCAACACGCGGCACTGGCCCCACTGATTTCCTATTTACATCGACCAATGAAAAATGAGCATGTCACCTTGACCTAGCGTCAGACCCACTTAGCAGAGCCTCTGCAAAAAGAAAGATCGATGGTCATCTTAAGATCTCATACCTCTGACACCACCCTTGCAAAGATATTCCAGTCATCGATCCTCTGACAATGGCAGAACCTCTGACTGCCAAAAGAAAAAGGCCCCACTAACAAGTGTCGACTTAGCACACGTGGACCAACCAAAAGCAAGCACATCGGAAAATGAGGACCCACTTGAGATAACTCTAATAGTAGAATGAAATTAATGGTTAGTGCATAATCTCATGTGTCATAAAAACTCCATGAGAAGATACGCCAGCCGTTGATGTAAAAGTGACTCAGTTGGTTAGGCCTGCTTTGACATATTATCTGAATTGTCACCCTTAGCCAATGAAAACCTTCCACATGGGACAATGTGGAAATGGCCCACTTGACCTTGAAGTGCTATAGACCTAAAAGATCTAATGGTCATCTTAAGATCTCATGTGTCAGAAAAAGGATACACAAAGAAATGCCAACCGTTAATCTATATAGCTGGGACCCCTAGTTATCTAAGACCACTAAAGAACTTAGTGGTTAAGTGACCAAAGGAAAAGGTTAACCTCTCACTAAGTTGCTAGCCATTTAGCAGTAACTGTGAAACACTTAGGGACTATGAGAATCATTCAGTCGCTAAATCAACAAATGTTAAGGATCATAACCGAAGAAATAAGAGAGCCTGCGACTAGCCAATAGGAATAAAGTGCACATGGGTAATTAAGAACTTAAGTGGCCGAGATAAAGTAACATGAAAAAAGAAACTAGCTTAGGTTTTTTTAGGGTTTTGGTCTCCAATGGCTAGTTTTATGAATTTTTAAAGGACTTTTCACCTAGCCAGGGACCTAGAAATAGTTACAGAGACTAGGGGGGAATAGATAAATCCATGAAATTTTGCAAAACACTTGGAAGGATAAAAATGCAGACCTTGAAATGGGAATTGGCCAAATTTTGCATGCATATGAAAAATTAGGGTAACATTTATCATTCAATAAATTATGATGGCTTCATTAATAGAAACATAACTTTAACTTAATTATGAAATATTGATTCACCTCTTCCTATTGGTGTTTCCTACACTCCAACAAAACTGACCTATAAAACCAATTTGGGGGAGGTATGAGGGGAGTAGGTTTTCTGGGGCTAGATATTTTGAGATTAGGTTATCTAGGCCAATCTATTTCTTGTACCTTTGACTTCTCTAAATTGTAGGTTTTCGATGAAGTCCTAAAGTTCTCAAATTTGATCTGGTATAGATTCCACCTATGGTTAAAAACATAAAATGACAAAAAAATTGTTTAGAGAGGGTTTTTCCTCAATCAACCCCTAGTTTGGAATCAAGCTTGGAATGAAATGAAATAAATGAAATTGTGATGTCATAGAGATGATGCTAGATCTAAAAATGAAGTGCCTTGTACCTTGGAGATGAAAATGTGTCATTGAAGCTAATCAATAAAGTTCTTTCAATAGATTTGAGTACACACAAAAAATTGAAAGGAAATAATGGAAGACAAGCCTTATATAAAGGGTTTTTTTAGTTTTCTACAATGTGTGAGAGAGAGAGAGAGAGAGACAGAGACAGACAGAGACAGACAGACAGACAGACAGACAGACAGATAGATAGACAGACAGATAGATAGACAGACAGATAGACAGATAGACAAACAGACAAATAGACAGAGACAAACAAATAGAGATAGAGACAAACAAATAGAGACGGAGAGATAGAGACAAAGAGACAGAGATAGAGAAAGATAGAGACAGAGACAGACCAACCAAGAGAGAGAGAGATAGAGAGAGGTTTATTTTATCCTACTCTCAGCACCTTGGGGATCAAAACTTGAAGGAAGATGATAGGAATATTTAAATCACACATACTAAAGGAGATGACCCCCATGTTTGAATTTGGAGAAAACACCAGAGAATACGTAGGCCTAGACAACCTATTCCTATGAATAGTTCAACTAGGGGAGCCTATTCTTCCTCCCTCCCCAAAAAAATCAAAAATAAAAATAATAATTATGGAATTTTTTTTGGGAGTCAATAATGTGGACAAAAATTTGGAAATATAGGCATTTCAGATGTGAAGTGTCATAAATTAATGGTGAATCTCCTACATTGTAAAATCAGGCCTACTTAAGAATCTAAGTTTAGGTTCTTACGATTTAGGATAGTACATGTAGCCCTTAATATATATTTTTTTAAGTTCATATCATGCTCATGGTAAAATAAAAAGAGGTAAAGGAGAGAAAAAGAGAGAAAGGATCATGGGCCAAACTAAAAAGAGATAATATATCACTAAGTTTAAGAATGCAATCTTCAAAATGAAGGATCTTAACTCGTACAATCATGGGAAAGGGCACAATAAAAAAGATAAAATAAAAAACAAAACAAAATGACATCAATAAAGGGGTTAGTAAATAAAAATGATACTACAAGTGAACTAGTTGCGAAGACCTTAATTGTGAAAATTTACCAACCACTAGTATTGTGATTGGAAATATTTTTCAAAACCACAAGAGCTCACATGGAAAGAGAAAGATGACATGCCAAGGAAAAGACAACACTCCATGATCTAACCCACTAGAAAATCTATGAGATAGTAGAGAGAAAGAGAGAGGTCATAAATCCAATAGTCTACCATGCTATGTTATGCTAGGTGATACATGTGAGAGAAAAAAAGGAAAGACTAGAAAGACTAGAAATAAATAGTTATAATTCTAGTTCCACTCATCCTAGAGGAGTTCTTGATGTTAATGTAGAATTACTAGTCTAGAAATATATGTTATTCTAGCTCAACCAATACCACAAGATAACAAAGGAAATATCATTTCCAAGGAAATCTAAAAGAAAAGAACAAGGTAGAATATCCTAAGGAAAACATTGTATTCCTACTAATTTTTTTAAAGAGGATCAATCCAATGAAAATAATACTCTTTGCAAGGATCAATTAGAGATATCTATAATAAAGAAATAATAGTCTCATTAGAGATTTATGAAATGGATTAGTGTGGAGGAAAACATAGTCTTCTTTGGGATCCAAAAGAGTTATTAGTCGTGAGGAAAGTATAGTCTTCTTAGATATATATGATTAATAAGGCTTTTTAATGTAAAACTAAGACACATATATGCCCCCCTCATGATGGTGACATATTGAAATCTTAATGAAAAGAAAATAAGGATGCCTATTTGCACCATCAAGGAGATATCATTAAAACAAAATTATATTTGGTAACCTCTATAAAGAGGCAAGACTCTTGTTAGCCAAGTAAAAGATAATTGTGAAAGTATATCTTGTAATAAGGGAGAATAGACCCCTAAAAGTAAGACATCTTGAATATAATATATCTTCATTCAAGAGGATTTATTGAAAAAAGATAACACCTTCAAGATAAAGAGAGGGAGAAAAAGAATGAACCCTTTTATCCCCTTTGTTTCTAGGTGGAAAATGGATTCTTGATGAAGGATGACATGATTTAAGTACCCAAGGAGGGATATTTATTTAGGATGAACATGATTTTGTAAATAAGGAAGAGTTTATGATAAATAATACATGCTTATTTCATAAGAGAGAAGTTTCAATCAATACAAACATTTCCATATAGGAAAATAATGTCATGTGATAAAGAAATGACACGTCATCAAGGAAAGTAGATCCTTAGAGAAAACATATAAAGGAAAAAGAAAAAATATTTCCATGAAAACATACAAGAAATAGAAGAAAACAAATTATGCATGCTAATTTAATGATCAATTATAATAAATAGATCATCAAATATCTTTTATAATGATTTTTGGTATTTTCACGAGGTGAGTATAAAGATTTGAAATTTGATGTGGCTGGTTTCAAAAAAATTATATATAATATAATGAAGAAAAAAATAACTAAGCCCAATTTAATTATAAACTTTATATAGAAATCAAGTATACATATGTAAAATTTATATATTATATAAGAGATATAGAAAGATACCCTTGCCAAATATAATCATTGTTAATGTCAATACTACAACATCTCTAAGTGTTTGAAAAGTAATTATGTTGTCTCTAAAGATGAAGGAAAGCACCAATATGAGCTCCTCATTTCATTTTAAAATGGATTCCTATGCTTGATTAATCCTTACAGTTTGTGCCCATTCAAATAGATGACCATGATTTTCTTCCCCTTTTCCATTTCCCCATTATTTTTCATAGACCCCATATAAAATCTTTTTAACTCTATAAAATCATTTTTTTATCTTGTGGTGATACAATTATTTGCAACATAAGATCAGGCACATTTTTTGAACCTTATTGATGAGATCTATGAAGTATTATCTATACTTAATTATTTAACATTTTTCATTGTCTAGATTCCTATATAGGGTTCAAACCATTCTACCATTTCACTTTATAGAAGGAATTGCACATCATTTATGTGTTCCATCTTTAATTCCATTAAAGTCAATAATATGGGAATATCTTTAACAATTTAATCATGGTTATTGTTTGTAGGGAGAATAATTTTGAGCGACCAGCCCCACCCATAATGATGATGATGATGATGATGATGATGATGATGATGATGATGATGATGATGATGATGATGATAATGATGATGACAATGATAATAATAATGATGATAATGATAATAATAATAATAATGATGATAATGATAATAATAATAATGATGATAATCATAATAATAATGATGATAATCATAATAATAATCATGATAATCATAATCATGATAATCATAATAATCATAATCATAATCATAATAATAATAAATAAACAAATAAATAAATCTATTTTTAATTTTTCTCAAATATTCTTAAAATGGACGCAATCCTAGAAGGATGTGATCATTTGTTTCATCTTTAGGTGTAACCTTTCCATAACCTCTCCAATTGAACCAATTCATGACAGTTATATTTCAATTATTAGTTAAGCATTTTAATCCTTTACAAACTAATCATATCATACTCGATGATTTCATGTATTAAAGAAACTAGTAGAAAAGTTCCACTTAAATTATTATAACACATTACTTTGGAATATGATGATTGATTTATGAATTTCTATAAATCATTAACTTTATTTTTACAAAAGTTCATCTCCTTTATAACGACTTATCATTCTAATTATTCACATATTGTTTAGCTCAAATAGAAACTAGGAAATCATCATCAAGTAGAATTTTCCTTGTAGACACAAGTCATTTCAATAATAGGACATTTTAGAGGAACATCCTTGAATTTTATGAATTGCTATAGATTTGTTAAACTTTTAATGAAAAGTTTTAAATTCTCATACCTAGATTGATATGATATCTAGTTGCAACTGATGGAATATGGATGAAGTGACTAAGAGGGGGGGGGGGGTGAATCAGTCAACCATAAAACACTTTACATTTATTTCTTTCCAGATCCCTTAGGATATCTTAATGAATATTATATGTTTAACACTCGGTAAATAGATTGCAGTAACTTTGTAGATGCAGAAAGTATTAGTAAAATTATCTTTAGATATTCATCAGCACTTGTATATGATTAAGATAACCATTAAGAACATAAGAGACATAGAATTTAACGTGGAAACCCAATATGGGAAAAACCACCAATGTATCTAGATACTGAATTTCACTTTTCTGAAGTGATGCCCGGTTAGAAGCCAACCCGGTAAAAGGTTACAAAACACACTGTTAGGTGTGACCTTGTTAGAGAATTTAATCACCCTGCTAGGAGTGGCCTGGTAAGAGGTCTTAAGAACAATTCAATGGAATTATCACCTTGTTAGAGGATTTACAATATTGTTGTTAAACCAACTCGGTTAAGAGATTTAAAATTCACTGCTACAATGATAAAAAGGTAACAATGAAAATGACTTGTATAATAATGCAACTGCCTTGCTGATTACAGATCTTTGTTCTGCATAAGTGTGATCCTTCCTGATCGAATATATCTCTGCTGCTCCTCAAGGATATCTGATCATCCTTCACAATTTCGCACACACCTTTCTAGTCTTTCTTCTATATATCTTCTGCTATATTTCTTGTTTATTTTTCACATTTGACCTTTTATTTATATGATCTTAGATTTGTCAAATTGACATTACTTAGTATAATAGTCGGCTGAAATAAGCAAACTTTATTTGCAAAAATCCTTCAAGGGCCGACAGTACTCGGTGACCATAACTTTCTACAATCTTTTGGAGACCGAGGGAACTCGGTAAACACTGATAATCCTTTTTCTTTGATAACCGACTAAACTTGGTAGATGCTAACTTTTCTTCGACAACCGACTGAACTCGGTAAACACTGAATTTTCTTTGATAACCGACTGAACTTAGTAAACACTGAATTTTCTTTGATAGCCGAGTGAACTCAGTAAGCACTAATTTTACTGCCAGGAAGACCGACTGAGCTCGGTAGGTACTGATTGCTATGGATTATGACATTGTGTGACATCAAAGACAATACATAATTTGAGTAGCAATTTATTTCAGACAATTGTTTCCAACAATCTCCCTCTTTGGCATTGATGGCAACACAATATGTCATAGCATAAGAAATTTTGAAAGAATTAGCTCGGTTCAGATTCAAATCTCCCTCTATCAGCAAACTTCCTTTTTCTTAAAAACTCTTCCTTCGACTATTGAAAATTTCTTGAAGTAATAGCAAAGACATAGCAAACACTCCCTCTTTGACAACACATGCCAAAGACAATTCACATATTACCGGTGTAAACTAATGTACCTCAAGTACTGATTCATATGCAATGATTCCTTGAATATGCTGCATCAACATGTTGATTTTCAATCATGTTCTGGTTGATGCATCACTAAAACTGTATTTAGTGAGCCTCGGATAGGGGAATGACCCCTAACTTACCTCTTAGATACACAAATGCATCCTTGGGTAATGGTTTGGTGAAAATGTCTGCAATCTGCTCTTTTGTATGAATATATTCTAATCTGATTTCCTTGTCCTGCACCAGTTCTCTAACAAAATGATATTTAATAGCAATGTGTTTGGTTTTGGAATGCATTACTGGATTCTTCAAAATGTTTATTGCACTAGTATTGTCACAAAAAATAACAACTGGTTCTTTGATTTCAACCTTCATACCTTCTAATAACTATTTAAACCAAACAATATTTAAACAATTTACTACAGTAGCAACATATTCTGCTTCAGCTGTGGATTGAGATGTGCAATTTTGCTTTTTACTGGTCCAGGATACCAATCTTTTTCCAAGAAAAAATGCTCCACCACTTGTGCTTTTTCTGTCATCAATGTTCCCTGCCCAATCAGCATCAGTAAACACTTTTAAGTCTAGATTGCCTCCAAATTTATACCACAAACCATATTCTTCAGTTCCTCTTAAGTATCTTAAGATTATTTTGATTGCCATCATATGATTTTCCTTAGGTTTTGCTCAGAATCTAGCTACTATACCGACTTCTAAGGCAATATCAGGTCTTGTATGTACTACATACTACAATTTTCCAATCATAGATCGGTATAAGGTCTGATCTACTTCTTTTGAATCATCATTTTTGGTAAATTTCAGTCCAGTACACATGGGTGTACCAACTGGTTTTGAATCTTCCATACCAAACTTCTTAAGTATTTCCTTAATGTATTTAGATTGAGTAATGTATATACCATTCTTGCTATGCTGAGTTTGAAGACCAACAAAGAATTTTATTAAACCAAACATAGACATTTCAAATTCTTTGTTCATTTTCTCTGAAAATTCTTTGCACTGATCATCATTCCCTGTAAATATAGTATCATCTACAAATATTTCTGCCAATACAATTTTGTCATCCCGTCCTTCTTTAATATACAGATTGTTGTTATCATTGGATCTTTTAAAATTAATCTGAATCAAATAGTTATGGAGTCTTTCATACCATGCTCTAGGAGATTGTTTCAAACCATACAATGCTTTGTGTAACTTGCAGACCATGTCCTTTTTATCTGGATCAACAAAACCTTCAGGTTGTTCAATGTAGACTTCTTCATCAAGAATTCCATTGAGAAATACAGATTTTATTTCCATCTGATATACCTTAAATCCTTTATGTGCTGCATAAGCAAGTAGAGTTCTTACACCTTCTAATCTTGCAACAGGAGGAAAAGTTTCTCCATAATCTATACCTTCTTCTTGAGAATAACCTTTACATACTAATCTAGCTTTGTTTCTAGATACTTGACCGTCTTCATTCAGCTTATTCCTGAATACCCATTTTGTTCCAATTACATTCTTATCTTTAGGTCTAGGTACAAGAGTCCATGTTTTGTTCTTTTGTATTTGTTCTAATTCTTCATTCATAGCTTCAATCCAACTTTCATTTTCCAATGCATCTTTGATATTTATAGGTTCAAAATCAGTAAGCAGACATGTACCTTTTAGCTTGCTTCTTGTCATAGTACCATCTGATTTGTTTCCAATAATTTGATATGGTGTATGATGTCTTCTGACATATTTGGCTAGTATAGGTTCCTTGCTTTTTGAATGAGTCATGTTGTTGTCTTCTAGGATCTCTTCTTCAGGTTGCTTGGGCTCGATAGATATTTGCTCGGTAACTTCAGGCTGAGACTCGATTTGAATTTCTTCCTATGACTCGGTTTGAACTTCTTCCTGTGACTTGGTTACTATGCTAGGCTTGGTAGATATAGTTTCCTCATTGATAGTTGTGTCTGTTAATGTTTCAGGTTCAATGTAAATGAATCTTCTATAGTTCTCAGGTTCCCTTTTTCTTTCTTCTTCAGTCTTTTTTGCAAACTCATCAAATTTTACATGTATACTTTCTATGACTTTGTGAGTAGATAAGTTCAGACATTTGTATGCCTTGCTTTTGCTAGAATATACTAGGAATATTCCTTCATCACTTTTCACATCAAATTTATTTCTTCTAGATTCTTTTAAGATATAACACTTGCTACCAAATACTTTCATGTAACTTACATTGGGTTTATAGCCAAACCATAATTCATAAGGAGTTTTGAATGTGTCTTTCTTCAATTGTACTCGGTTTAAGGTATGAACTGTAGTGCTGATAGCTTCCTTCCAGTACTTTATAGCGATGTTCTTTTCTATCATTAGAGTCCTTGCACAATCCATAATAGATCTATTTCTTCTTTCTGCTATTCCATTCTGCTCAGGAGTTCTAGGAGCTGATACCTGTCTTTTGATTCCTCTTTCAATGCAAAAGTTGTTAAAATCATGGGAGATGAATTCACCACCTCTGTCTGATCTTAAGCATTTCAATCTTTTCCCTGTTTCCTTTTCCACTCTTGCTAAGTACCATTTGAATTTTTCAAATGCTTCTAACTTTTTTCTTAAATACATAACAGTCATCATTCTAGAATAATCATCAATGAAAAGAATAAAGAATTTATCTCCAGTATAGCTTTGTATTCCAATAGGTCCACATAAATCAGTATGCACAATTTCCAAAATCTCTTTAGACTGATAGTTCTTACTCTTAAAACTAGTTTTACTCATTTTGCCAATCTGACAATTCTTACATAGACCAGTATCAGGTTTCTTCAAAGTAGGAATGCCTCTTACCTTCTTGAATTTGCTTATTTTCATCACGTTATCAAAATTCACATGACATAACCTTTTGTGCCATAGCCAACTTTCTTCAATTTGAGCAATAAAACATGAATATGATCAAGATAAAATAAGTTACCTTTTGTTTGTTTGCCTGATCCAATGAGTTTTCCTTTTTCATCCAGCAGTCTTGCTTGACCATTCATGAATTCAACCTTGAAACCAGTGTTGATTAGCTGTGCTACACTTAGAAGATTATGTTTTAGTCCTTCAACCCAATAAGCATTATCACATATGTGTTCTTTGGTTAATGAAATTCTTCCTTTTCCTTTTATACAACAAGGTTCATTGTTTCCAAATCTTACATTGCCACTATCACAGTCTTCTAGGTATTCAAATTTTGTCTTGTCACCAGTCATGTGGTGTGAACATCCACTGTCTATTATCCATATATCATCTTTGCTTATATGAGAAATAAGTGCCATCTTATCTTCATCATCATCAGATTCATCTTTTATAGCAATAAAGACAATTTCTTCTTCACTATCATCAGAATCTTTAGCCATAAAACATGTTTTCTTACCTTTATCCTTGAATGATTTGAAATTCTTTTTGCCATAGTACTTGTGACCTCTCTTCTCTTCCTTTGCTTTCTTGTTTGGGCACCTAGCTGCAATATGTCCAATTTCTTCACATGAAAAATAGATTAAAGGAGTTTTACCTTTATATTTACCTTTCCCTTTAGAGTACTTCTTTGCAAGTAATGCTTCTACAATTTCAAGATCACTATTAGAACTTTCTTCTGATACTTCTTCACTTTTTGACTGAACTTCTTTTATTTTCTTGTTCTTCCTTAGTAAAACCTTGGCTTCAAATGCTGACTCAATATTTTTGGAATTTGGAACATAGTTGTCATAGTTGTCTAATTCAAAGGCTGTTAATCTTCCAACTAAAGTATCCAAAGTTATATTGTGGTTTGTTTCACATCTTCTTTCTTGAATAGCTGATACTCTTATTGCATAGATAGGGAGTAATGTTCTGAGAACCTTGCTTATAATAGTTTCATCAGAGATTGTTCCTCCAGAAGCTCTAATTACACTAACACTTGCTTTGATCCTTTCAACATATTTTGCAATGTTTTCATCTTCTTTCATATTCATCTTGTCAAACTGTCCTCTTAGGCTTTCTACTTTGGTTCTTTTCACATTTGCATCACCACCATATATTTTCTTCAGTGTGGTCCACATTTCATATGCAGTAGTGCATTCTTTAATATCATCAAATTCTTCATAGCTGAGAGCTGATGCAATGTCTATCATCATGGTGTTATGAGTCTTTTTCTCTGCAATGTCTTCAATAGTTAATGCACCAGTAGGAACTATGTATTCTTCATCAATGTATTTGCATCCTGAATCACCAATGGAAGTCAGATGAAGTCGCATGAGACCTTGCCATGCTGAAAAGTTATCTTTGTTGAGCTTTGGAATTTCTCTCTTGTAAGACATCCTGATCTTTAGCTTAGGTCCTTGAAACCCTTCCTGCAAGCACCAGAGGCTCTGATACCAATTAATGGAATATGGATGAAGTGACTGAGAGGGGGGGGGGGGTGAATCAGTCAACCATAAAACACTTTACATTTATTTCTTTCCAGATCCCTTAGGATATCTTAATGAATATTATCTATTTAACACTCGGTAAATAGATTGCAGTAACTTTGTAGATGCAGAAAGTATTAGTAAAATTATCTTTAGATATTCATCAGCACTTGTATATGATTAAGATAACCATTAAGAACACAAGAGACATAGAATTTAACATGGAAACCCAATATGGGAAAAACCACCAATATATCTAGATACTGATTTTCACATTTCTGAAGTGATGCCCAGTTAGAAGCCAACCCGGTAAAAGGTTACAAAACACACTGTTAGGTGTGACCTTGTTAGAGGATTTAATCACCCTACTAGGAGTGGCCTGGTAAGAGGTCTTAAGAACAATTCAATGGAATTGTCACCTTGTTAGAGGATTTACAATATGGTTGTTAAACCAACTCGGTTAAGAGATTTAGAATTCACCGCTACAATGATAAAAAGGTAACAATGAAAATGACTTGTATAATAATGCAACTGCCTTGCTGATTATAGATCTTTGTTCTGCATAAGTGTGATCCTTCCTAATCAAATATATCTCTACTGCTCCTCAAGGATATCTGATCATCCTTCACAATTTCGCACACACCTTTCCTGTCTTTCTTCTATATATCTTCTGCTATATTTCTTGTTTATTTTTCACATTTGACCTTTTATTTATATGATCTTAGATTTGTCAAATCGACATTACTTAGTATAACAGTCAGCTGAAATAAGCAAACTTTATTTGCAAAAATCCTTCAAGGGCCGACAGTGCTCGGTGACCATAACTTTCTACAATCTTTTGGAGACCGAGGGAACTCGATAAACACTGATAATCCTTTTTCTTTGATAACTGACTGAACTCAGTAGATGCTAACTTTTCTTCGACAACTGACTAAACTCGGTAAACACTGAATTTTCTTTGATAACCAACTGAACTCGGTAAACACTAAATTTTCTTTGATAGCCAAGTGAACTCGGTAAGCACTAATTTTACTACCAAGCAGACCGACTGAGCTCGATAGGTACTGATTGCTGCGGATTATGACATTGTGTGACATCAAAGACAATACATAATTTGAGTAGCAATTTCCTTCAGACAATTGTTTCCAACAGCAACCACTTGGATTTTATTTTTACAATTTGTGTGAACATCCATTATACTAAATAAAAAATGGTGCTAGCAATACTGGATAGATAAATTACAAAATACAAGCAATTTAACAAAGAATAGCAATGAATTGTATTCTTATTGGGTAGTTACACCATAATTAGGACTAGAAAATAATTGGGTCTATGATAATTAGTGTGTACACACCACTTAATCTGCATATAGACTTGGAATGAATATAATATATATTAAGAGTATATATCTACTTATATATTTGAATAAAAAAGGTATGAATATATTTATGTATAATAATTCATACATCTCTCTCTCTCTCTCTCTCTCTCTCTCTCTCTCTCTCTCTCTCTCTCTCTCTCTCTCTCTCTCTCTCTCTGTGTGTGTGTGTGTGTGTGTGTGTGTGTGTTTGTGTGCGCACGTGCATGCAAATGTGTGTCTATGTGTCTATGTGTGCACGTGTACATACACGCATGAATATCTATGATGTAAACATAAACATACATTTATGATCTATTTATGCAGGGAAATTAGCAATGACCAAAAAAATTCTAATTCGTAAAATTCAAGAAGAGGTTGTGTTTCAAGGACTATCATTGGTTCATCATAGTCTTAGCAAAAAAATATGGAAGGTTTACTTACCAAAATGGTCCCTTGCCAAGTTAAAGTTGGAGAGGTGTTACAATTTCTTTCAAATTATGATAATAAAATATTTTAATATTTCAACAAAAAAATTCTCTTAACCATCATATTTCCCATGAAATTTCCAATTGCATTATTTTTGTATTATGATAATAGATGTCCACATACCATAATGTTAAAAATGTTTAATCTAATTGTAATTGGGCTCTCTTTACATGGTGTTTGGCTACAAAGGTCAAAAAGAAAGAGCGTACTAAATCCAAAAATTAGAGATTTTTATACTTTATGTCCATATTTTTTAGTCAAATTCATTAATATTTTAAAAAATATTGCACATTTTGAAATGCCATGAAATTTCAGTTTGCATTATTTTTCTAGTGTGAGAATAGATGGGCCACGGGTGGTCCCACAATAGTGTGTTCCACTTTTTGGCCAACATTGACACAAAGATCAACATTCTGAGAAAAAACTTCACTTTCAAACACCTGTTGCTGCAAAACTATTAGGAATTTTAAGATGATGTAAACTAGATTCTTTTAGAAATTTCTTTCTACTTTATATATTTTATTTTTAAAAAAAATTAAAATTCATTATTCCTTCTCCTTTAAAAAGTGGTTTGTGTGAAAAAATGTGTCTTTAAGAAGTTACTGTCACTTGGATCAACATAAAAATAATTTAAAATATGATAATGATGTTATTATTTTGAGATTATATTTTTCACTTCAATATCTAAAGGATGCAATTGGTTTCATTCATTTTGGGTCAATATTTCATAGTTTATTAAGTTCTAAAGTGAGTAATTGTAATTTAGACATAAGGTCACTTGGATCACTCTAACTTGATCTGTGTATATCGAAATTCATTTTTTCTTTTTTTAATAGAAAGGTAACACCAATATTCTTTTCCTACATATTTTTCATAATTTTTTTTTTTTAATTTACTATTTTTCCCAAAGTCTTGAAGAGACAGGTTGTTGAATGACCAAACAACCTATGTTTAGTTAAAGTAATATTTAAAAGTGATAATGAGCTCAATATGTATTAAAATTATATTCATTAGAAAGCTTGTTCTGAATAGCATCATACTACATAGATATGTTTTTCAAATGGATTCATTTGATATGCCAAAACATAAAGTCAAGGTAATTTTTTGTCAGCATTTTAATAGGTGCGAAGGAGACTCCATTGTAGGTATGAATGAGGAGTATATATGTTATATCAATGTTTTTTTAATCTAAGAGGCTTTGAGCTAACCATTTTTAATTAATTCCTTCAAATGGAACCTCTCAAGCCTTAATCATCATATTTTATTAAAAATGTGTTATTTCAGCAAAAATCAACATGTCTAAAAAAGTGGGACACACTATTGTGGGACCACCTAGGCATTATCCTAAGATTTTAAAAAAATCAATTTAGCCTTAATGGGGCTCTATTTACATGATGTTGGAATCCAAATACCTCAAAATTGAGAGCCTACTAAATCCAAATAAATATTAAATATAAAATTCTTAAAAGATAAGTTATTAATTTCTAACTACATAGTATTTTAGTCAAATATAATAACTCAAATTCATTGATATTTAATAAAAATTTATGGAAATTGAAATAATATATAATATATCATATACTATATATTGTATAATATATAATATATCATATATTATATATTGTATAATATATAATATATGGAAATTTATAATATATATAACATTTAGTTGGTGTTCCCTAGATGAGGCAAAAAACATGTTGCTTACTTAAAAATATTATAATATATTTTAAAACCAAAATGAAAAATAAAAAACTCTTAAATTGAGATATCCAGATAATAAAAAGTTTAGAGCCGGATGTACCACATGAAAGGAAAGGAAAATGAACGAAGGCAGGAATAGATGGATTAGTCATAATGACATTATAGTCTCCATAGGTATGCATGATGAATAAGGCTTCATAATTTAAAAGGAGGACATATCTATTACTCCCTCATGATAGTGACATAGTGGAATGATAATGAAAAGAAAGTAAGGAAACCAATTTCCAACATCAATGAGATATCCTTAAAATAATATTTTATTCCATAACCTTAGCAAAGAGGGAAGACTCTTGTCACCCTAGGAAAAGATAATAGTGAAATGATATATTGCAATTAGTGAGAAGAGACCATTAAAAGGAAGAGCTCTTCACTATAATATATCCACCTTCAAGAGGAGTTCTTGAACAAACATAACACCTTGAAGATAAAGAGGGGGAGAAATACAATGCCCCCTTTTATCCCCTTTATTACAAGGTGCAAAAGGGATTCTTGATGAAGGATGACACACTTTACATACCCACATAGGGATTTTGTTTAGGATGAACATGATTTTATAAACAAGGAAAAGTTTTTGATAAATAATGCACATACATATTGCATAAGAGATAACTCGGAATCAATACAAACATTTCCATATATGAAAATAATGTCACATGATAAATGTATAACACATCATTAAGGAAAGTAGATCCTTAGAGAAAAGATATAAAGTAAAAGGAAAACATCTTTCCCTAAAATCATAGAGGAAAGAGAGAAGACAAAACATTATGCATGCCAAGTTAATGATCAATTCTAATAGATAGAGAATCAATTATTTTTAATAATGATTTTTGGTATTTGCACGAGGTGAGTACTAATGTGTAAAATTTTATGTGGGTAGTTTCCAAAAGAGTATATATAATATAATGATGAATAAAACAACTAAGAATAATTTACTGTAAAGTTCCTATATAAATTAAGTATGTGTATGTAAAACTTATAAGTTATAGAAGAGATAAATAAAGATAACATTGATAAATACAGCCATTGTCAATGTCTATACTGCCACATCTTCAAGTGTTTGAAAACTAATAATGTTGTCTCTAAAGATCAAGAATGCACTAATATTAACTCCTCATTTTATTTCAAAATGGATGCCCATTCTTGATCAAACCTTATAGTTTGTTCCCTTCACAATAAATGGCCATGATTTTTATCCTCTTCTCCGCTCTCCAACTATTTTTCGAAGACCCTTTATATCTATTTTTTTAACTCTATAAAAGCATTTTATTCTCTTATGGTGATACAATGCTTTGTAACATAAGATCAGACACATTTTTTTCCTTATTGATAAGATCCCCCAAGTACTATCCATATTGTATTATTTAACATTCTACATTGTCAATATTCTTATGTATGGTTCATACCATTCTTTCATTTCACTCTATAGAAACAATTGCACATCATTGATGTCTTCCATCATTTTGGCCATTCATGTTAAGAATATAGAGAGGTGTTTAATGCTTTAATAATGGGTTTTTTTGTGTGTTTTTGTTTATAGGGAGAATAATATTAAGTGACCCCCCAAATAAATCTATTCTTTATTCTTCTCTAATTTTCTTAAAAGGGATGCAATAAAGGAAGTTTGTGAGCGTTTGTTTCATCTTCTAGTTTAACCTTTCCATAACCTCTCTAATTGCACCACTTCATGACAATTATCTTTCATTTGTTAGTTAGGCATTTTAACCGTTATCAACCAAATTGTATTATACCTAATGATTTCATGTATAAAAGAAACCATTAGCAAAGTTCCACTATAATTCTATAATGCATTACTTTGTAATATGTGATTGGTCATGAGTAGATGACTTTCTATAAAATAATAACTTTATTTAGAGAAAATTGTATCTCCTTTATACTAACTGATCCTTCTAATTATTCAAAAATTGTTTAGCACAAAAAGAAATGAGTGAACCATCCTCAAGTAGAAGAGTCATTGTAGACATAAGTTATTTTAATACGAGGATATTTTAAAGGAACATCCTTGAATTTAAGGAATTCTTATAATCAATTTACTTTTAATGACAAATTTTTTAATTCTCATACCTATATTAATATGATATCCATTGGAAACATATTGGATTTTATTTTTAGAAGTATTATGAACATCTACTATACTAAATACGAAATGGTGCTAGAAATACTTGATAGACAACTTTAAAAATATAAGTAATATATTATAGGTGGCCATGACAAGCATTCTTATTGGATAGTTACACCATCATTACGACTAGATAATAGTTAGGCCTAAGATAATGAGTGTACACCCTCCACTTAATCTACATATATAGTGTGAGAGCTTGTGTATCTATGTATGTATGTAAACATACACAGACATTTATGATCTATTTATCTAGAAAAATTAAGAATGACAAACGAAATTCTAATTCATACAATTCAAGCAAGTTATGTTTTGGACTATCATTGGTTCAACATAGTCTCAACAAACAAATACAGAAGGTTTACTTATCAAAATGGTCCCTCACTGTCACAACCACATTTATCCTTTCCTATTTTTCCGGCTATTATTCTGGCCTAGAGGGGGACACAACTCCTAGTTTTACTTATTTTTAAAAGAGTGGTGTCTTTTTTTGGGGAAGGAGTTGTTTTTACGGTTAAGAAAATTTATTTTATTGGAAGACACATCTTCTTGTATGATTAATGTACCAGAGAGTGGGATATTGAATAAAAAGGACTAGATAACTGGGTTATGATGGTTGTTTATGTGCTTATCACAGACGGTACTCGGTAATATTCCTGAGTTCTTGCTATACAGAGTGATATTATGTGTTCTGTAATCTAAACTTTTGGGTGTACTTTGGATGATGCAAAGATGGAAGGTGTTCCGGTGAAGGCCGATGCAAAAGAATTCACCAACTGTTTTACACTGATAAGAGCAAATCCCTCCATTTTGAAGCTTGCAAATATATATAACTTTGAAAATATCTGGCGGATTGATATTCTTGGGCTTGGAGGACTAAAATCCTCTTCGATGTCGAAAGATACAGTCAGGAGGTTTTCGATTGAATTTCAAAAGAAAATATGAAGTTTGGAGTTTGCATTCAAGTATTAAATAATTATCAATAGTTATTTGCTATTAAAGAGATTGATTCATATTTAGAGCAACAGAGAGTGCTGGTGATAAACACGATAATTGCTAGTGGACGAGTTGCTGTTCATAGCTCATTCATTGAAGGCAGAGAATCCTACATGCTGGACATACTTTATTGGGGAACAAATATATGACTGTTGAAAACCGTGCGTGAGGTTTTAGAGAGTATATATCTGCACTTTGGTGGTCGTCTATACTTGCATTCAGTGGATGTTTACTGCTGTAGCTGCTACAGACAACTGAATATCTAGAAAGATTAAAGGTTTACATTTCGTGTGTTTTTGAAATACCAATCTGATGTCTATTCTTGCTAGTAAAGATTGGACAATGCTGGAGTAGTTTGAAGGGCCTGGGAGCGTAGTGTGACACCAAATATGTGTTCGTGTTCTTCCAAATCAGGCTGTAAACACTGCAACAGGCATTGGAGGCTTGGAGTTGTAGGGCTCCCTGCTCTTTTACAATTGTGCTGATGATCTTTTTACCTGAATCTCCTCGTTGGTTGTACAGAAAGGTAACATATTTTAAGCAGAGATGCTTTCTTAGCCTCTCATCTGCTTCATTTGAAGCTCTAGAAGGACATGCAAAGGAGGCAACGTATCTGCCACATATTTCAGATGCTATGATGCCTCCTGAGGATCTTTATGATGGTAATCGGAGTGGGCCTGTTACTAGAACGGTTTCTCCCACCAAGACCGCCATTAACAGACCTGCTATAGGAATCAGCCATGTGAGAGACTTTGTTTCGGATAAAGAAGAGGGAGGAGATGACTAGAATGTTTGTGTGACTGAAACTGATGTAGAGCGTGGGGCCGTTGATAATAGTTTGGCTGGAGCGTGCAACAACGCTCACCCGCTTCTCCACAGGGCTGTTCACCATGTTACGCTTAAGGTTTAGTTCTTCTATTGTGCTTTACTGTTTGCATTTATATGGTTATTGATGTTGAGTAGATTTGAAAGTGTGCCGCTGCAGAATTTAACACTAGGTAGTAAATGATTGTGACTGTAAAGATTTGTGTTTGGGCTTTGAACTAGGCTTGGAAAGCTAGTTTTGCTAGGTTGTCGGAATGAGATATGAATATTTGTAGTTTATTTACTTCAAAAGGAAGCTGATGACTGTTAGTACACACATGTTTCTTCTTGATTATTAGCATAGTAACAGCGGTTGCTGGTATATTTTGAGTTTGAGGTCTACGGTGTCTGAAAATGTAGTCAAATTAGCTCTGTTTTGTAACATAGATGTACCCTTTTGGGTGTGAATTTGTGCCTCTTTCAATAATAAGTTTTAGCATCCTGTGTCTCTTGAACTTCATATTAGCATATTTCTTCTGGTTAAAAATTGACAACTACCTCTGCCTGCATGTTATCTTGTGTAATTCTAGTTACTGAGTGCAGACTCCGGAGACACATGTATAGATCCAGTGAAAGGTATTCCCACTGAGGCGACTTTCATTTGCAAGTATTAGAGAGCCAAGATTGATAATGCATCCAATCAGATACTATGATTTCCAAAGTAACCACATCACATGAAATTAAAAATAAACTTAGGGATTCAAGACAAGGTCAAGGATGTGTTTTTTTCTAAGGCACCTAGGCAACAAGTTAGATCATATCAGCATTGCAAACCTATGGTTATATTTGATGAGAATAAGCCTACTTGTGTTGTGGTGCATTTTACAGGCTTGACATCTACACCATACCGGCCTATGCTGTTTGGAATAGTTACTTAAGCTACCAATGGGATCTTATGCTCTCAGCATACTCTCTCATCTTCAATAGCTGCCCACTAGTGAATTTATCTATTGATGTTTTTGCCTTTTCATTAAAGAGAGCTTAGATAAAAGCTAACTCACTCTTTTTAGTACCCAATTACGTTTTCCTTTTTCTATGTCGTACCTCTCATCTCTGCTCAGTCGTGCACCCATAAGTAGGATTTATTTTTTATGTTCAAAGTATATTCAAACTTTTGGGAACCAAAGGTGGTAATTTGAGAGTCTATTTGAGATCTCTGTCTAAGTGGTTTGTCTTATTATGACTGAGTGAACCAACCCCTATTTTATTGACACATCTAAGAATGATTTAACTTGATGTTTTCTTTTGGATTAGCAAGGAATGTGCTTCCAAAATAAATGTGTGATTCTTTGGCTTTATTTTGTACTTATTTAGGACATAGTCATACTAGATGCTTTATGAGTTTTGATAATTCTCTGACATAGGAAATTAATTGCATAGTTGAACTTCTTGAGATATTCATTGATTGTCCTAAATGAGTGGAAATCGTGAGCTTGAAATGTTTTATATTATGGGTAAAGGATGTTGAACAATCCTGTGATGCATATTCATACATGATGTTCTTGATAGTACTTGATGTAAATATTAATGTTTTGTACAATTCCATTACTTCGGTCAGTTTTACTTTGTTAGACTATCTCTAGCTGGGCTGGGTATCCTTCATGTCAGGAAGGATTCCGGGGAAGTGTCACTACTTCGTGGTAGGGTGGAAATGCACTCCTACAATATTCTCGCCCTTGCTGACATTTGTGAACAGGTTACGGAAGCATTTTTCAGGAAGGACATTACCTTATAGTTCTATACGCATCTGGTATTCAACATATGGTCAACGTTTCACTCGTCTTTGAACAAAGGTATGATTTATCTTTTTGACATATATGGTCGTAATCGTATTTTTGTTCTTCTATTTAATAGAGAATCTTTTGGTATCTTGTTAACTTATGTATTCGACCATTGACTTGTTGACCGACTCCCTAAAATTATGGGTTTTACTGATGTGGCTTTTTGTGTCAAAACCTTAGTCTTTACATATGGTATCAGAGCTCTGGGTTCCATACTAGGGCCTTGAGTTCACTATGCTTAGTTGCAACCCATAGTCGCATAAATTGAGAGTCGATTAATGCTTGGTCTAAGAACATAACCATGGTTCCCTAGATTGACTAGAGTGTCTTTCAATTTCAGTTATCTTGATAGAAAGGATAGGATGTTTCTTGTGTTATGGGAAATGGACACTTGAGGGATAATACTTTGTTGTGTAAAATTTCTTGAATATCCCCAGTTGTTCTTGAAACTATGAAATTTTGAAATAATTATGTGTTCTTGGAAACTGTCTACGTATGAGTGGTGTGATTGCTTCCTATTGCAAAATGTTAGAATATATGAAAAATTATGAGGTACATTGAGTGTGGGATACACTTAGAAATTTAATGCCTTTTTCTCTACATTAGTGAAGGAAAGAAAGAAGATACAAATTTTTTGAGATATTGCGTAGACAAATAATGATCGGTTTTGCACTAAAGGTATGAGTGCTTTCCAGAATTTAAGACTTGGCTTGTGATAACTGTTGGAAATATGTAATTCTTGTAAGGTATATTTGCAAGTGTTATGAAAGGATTTTTAATACTAGAAGCTTATGAAATTCTTGGGAAGAAGAATTCAACATGTTTTTTTAATTGAAATATAAATTCGTAGGAAAAATTTGCGAAAATATGCTATTATGTATTACCTTGCCTGGCATGATATCTCAAAAGAAAAAGAGAGAATTAAAAATCCATGTGGATTGGCTTTAGTGGATAAAGCAATCATGTTTAAGGTAATTGAATGTGCTACTACATGATGACGTAAACTTGAGATTTATGTTCTAAAAGTATTGTCATATTCTTAAGCATACCTTGGATGCAAGGTGACATGTAGCTTTTACTTCCTTCTTGTGGCTAGTATTAGTCACTCTGTAGATATGAATTTGGTTTTCAATTGATATTTTATTTTGAAATCTAATAAATTTTGGAAGTCATGAAGGACTAGTTTGAAATTTTAAGTTTCTCTTGTGACCACCTAGCCACTAATTTTGAGTTTTTCAATCAACTAAGATTTTGTTCACAATTACTCCTTGATTTTTCTTATGACCGATGAGGGTCTAAATTGAAATTTGCAACTTGAAATATTATGATCTTAGGGTGGCTAGAATATGTGTTTTATGTTGCTAGTCCTATGATGTGAAGTGATGTCATCTGTCATGTTCAACGTACAACATTGACAAATTGAAAAGGAGTAGATTGCAAAGAACACACCATCCCTAATCTTGCATTCATATCTTACTTGAAATATGTTTCAACTATTATGAAATGGTCAAATTGAGTTGACATCCAAAAGGTTGTGTATATTAGAAATACATTTGATGAAACAATTAATATGAGTTTTGATGCTATGAGGAGCATTGCATGGATACTCAAGAAATGATGGAATCCATAGGAAATACATCTTTTTGACATTAATATGATGTTACTAGCACATGGGTGATTATAATTGAGACCTTGCATGAAATTACTATGAGGTGAATGAAATGTATGTATTAGTTGATACATTTGATGAGTGATGAGTAGGTCGCCATCTTTTTATAAAAAAGGGATAGAATTATTTGGTTATGAAGCACTATTGGTGTTTTTGACAGAATGGTCAACACCTCCTACTTTGTATGTATATTTTTTTTATTTGACTAGATGGTTCAAATTATGTTATTGCCTATGATGAATGATATTTTTCATGATGAAGGGCATAATTGTTTTGATAAGTTGATTGTTGTATGATTTACATGCTCTGTTTAATGTATAATTACAAGAAAGGAAATTATATGAAATGCATGAATTGCATCTTCTTTTTGCTTTCTTTGTATGAGAATTGGAAAGATTACCTTCAGGTGAGAGGTGCCGAATGTGGGGAAAATGGGGAAGGGTAGAGAAGAATGTTCCTCTACCTACCAGTGTTCATTCCTGGTGACAAAAAGATGCTTTGGCCAAAGCTTGTTCGCATATGTTTTCATGAATATGCTACCCATGTTCCATCTCCCTACCACATCCATGATTAGTTCTACTTAGACATATGTGGAAAGTAGTTAGTTTCATGGTTGCACCAGATACCCCCTGCCTTTTATTTTTGGGCATTGCAGGGTTGGGAATTCTATGAGTAGGTAGAATCCCAAGGAAGTGTAAGGCTTTGTGGATAGAACAGACAAGTGTCCGAGCCACATTCCTGTCTCAAGATTTGCAGATGGACGACTGACTGTTCAATGGCATAGGAGACATGGACTTATAGAAGGACAAATGTCCAATTACTATTAAGTGTCTTATTTCATGATTAACCTTCATGGTTATGTTTTTGGATGCATTTTTATAGATGTATAACATACATTAATGTGTTGATTTTATATGGTAATGAACTATCATGATTTATTTGGATGCTTATGTTAGATGAAGCACACTTGCAGTACATTGATGAAAATGTGAATACTTGTACATATTAAGATGTGAGAATTGTAGGATTTATATTATTCTACAGATGATAAAAAATTATTTTAAATATTATTGTGACAAGATGGGCATGAGAGCCTAGGTCACATAAATGGAAAAATGGATCCTCTAACTTTTTTAGGTGATTTTTGAGGATGCATGAATATTTTCTCACCTACTAAGTACCACATGTTAGAAGGTACATATGACTGATTTATTTACTAATGATCAAGTTCAGTTTTAGAACTTAATTGTTGAACATTTGCAATATTTTAATTATTATCTTTATTCTGGAATATTTACCATTGGAAATTATCTTCTGTAATTGATTGAACTACAAATATGACAAGTGTCTACCTATAAGTATGACAGGAATTTGATATGAAGTACTCAATCCATTGATTATGTCAGCATGATGCCAAGGTATGGTAAGCAGCACGAGTACATGTGTGCTCTTTTGCCAATTGAAGATATTATACAGATTTGTGACTAAAAGCATTAGGATGAAGGAATGCTATATCTTGATTATGTTGAAAACATGTACTAACACTTTAATGTTGTTCCTATGTATGCACAGATGGAACGACACATTATGATAGAGGGGGAATATTGTTGGAGAGAGGTAACTCTAACCTTGTAAAACTGTAAGGTAGTAATGGAATTCACACACTCACATTTAAAATGATCTTGAAACGCATTGTGATTGTTTCTTTAAGTGTGTTTACTTCAAATGGATTGTTCTATAAGAGGGCATGTTGATTTTTCTAGAATACTTTTCAATGAAATTTTTGACTTCCTTAAACAATGGAATTAAATCTTGTTGATTCTATGCAAAGATAGAAACTGGTTACATGCATTGTATGGAATATTTTGAAAATGGAAGATTATTAATCATGTCAAATTTTATTTTCTTCATTTTTCCTCTAATATGCTTGTAAATTTGGATCAATGCATCAGGACGATGCATTCTCTTAGAAAGGAAGGATGTCACAACCACATTTATCCTTTCCTATTTTTCCGGCTATTATTCTGGCCTAGAGGGGGACACAACTCCTAGTTTTACTTATTTTTAAAAGAGTGGTGTCTTTTTTTGGGGAAGGAGTTGTTTTTACGGTTAAGAAAATTTATTTTATTGGAAGACACATCTTCTTGTATGATTAATGTACCAGAGAGTGGGATATTGATCAATATTTAGTTTTTCTGATTGCTTTGAGCAGAGAAAGAGAAAGAGAAAGAGTGATGGCTGCATCAGTGAAAAGCTTGGCCTCCATGCTCCTGCTTATCGGTGTGCTTACAGTGTCCTGCGCTGCGGAAAGCCCAGTGACGGTACAGTTTGAACTTTACCATAAGCTGGGATCTGGAGTGTATAAGGTTGTGGGAAACGATTGAGTATTGGGCAATGGGGACCCTTTTGATGCTCCGCAGATGAAAAGACTCAGTACCAACTATTGGGTGCTCGAAGTGGTATGTTTGTTTGTTTTCTACTATTCACCACTAACTGCATTCTCTCTTTCTTCTTTGTTATTCACCATTTTCATCTTCTTTTATTGTAGAGTATGACCGCAGGAGAAACGAATTATGCAAATGTCTTGGTCGACGTCTGTTCCTGTCCAAGTGTACCCGTCGTTTTTACCGTGCCACATATACACGCAATTCATGGCATAAGTTTGGCCCCCATAGCTTGTGACATTGTCTGCCCAGATTCGGACACAAGCAAATCGATGAACTCGAACTCCATCGTTTAAGATGTTCTCTTAAACGAATAAGCTTGTTAAGTAAACGGTCGTTATTTCTATCATCACCGTTATAAATTAGTGCTGCACTGTGCACGATATGAATCACCGTTATAAATAAGTGCTGTACTCCGCACCTTCTTATGTAATGTTTATCTCTATGAATGGATATGCTTTCTTTAGTTTACTTTTTCTATTAAACATTAACTGGGTGTAAGTTTTGCAAAATAAAAACTGTGTATGATATATGATATATTTACATACACAGTTTTTCCAAAAACTAGAATTCACGTGCTCATACAAGCTATTAAAGATTAGTTTTATTGAGCTGTTTATACTGTTTCATAACAATTATCAAATATATTTCTCAATTTTTATTATATTTTATTTCTTTTATAGTATGTGAAAATAAAAAGATTTAACTAATAAATTTATATATTTATATATGTTTTTTCTAGGAAAAAAATACCATTCAATTGTTTATACAAGCTATTAAAATTTAGTTTTATTTAGGTGCTTACACAATTTAACAATAATTATCAAATATATTTATTAATATTTATTAATATTTTTTTTTTTTAAAAGCAAGTAAAAATAAAAAGAATTAATTAATAATTTATAATTTCAAAATGAAATATTATCTTTATCCATCCCTCATCAATGGTTTAATTCATTCTTTTTACAACACTTCATTTTTTCTTTTTTTATAACAATTTATTTATACTTGATGTATGATTATAAAAGTTTTAAACAAATCAATATTTTGAAAATATGATCTCAATAAAAATTAATAATAAATTACCTCTACTAACATTTATATATGATCTATAGACCAAGATTGCCTGGAAGCTCTTTGAGGGAAAGGCTGAATGGTGTAAAATAATGGAAGCCAAATATCTCTAGGGCCTCCCGTTTAATAGGAAGTTCCAAGATACTGACCTTCCTACTAGTTCCAAACTATGGAAGAACATCTGCAATTGTAGGAACATCATTGCCAAGGGGGCTTTTTGGCAGGTCAGCAATGGGAGGTCTACTAGGTTCTGGAAGGATCACTGGATCCTTAACCTCCCCAATCTGGGATGTAAATTCAAACCTCTCATGGAGCACCTTAGACCTATCTTGGCAACAGAGTCTCTAATTATATGACCGGTAGAGAGTGGAAGGACATACAGACATGGTTGCTAGATAGACAGGATCTAAAACAAATGCAAAAGGAGCTCATGGAGATCCTTAATATCAGAATTTCAGACCATGAGGATACTATCCTATGGGCCCCCACCCAATCGGGGAGGTTCTCTGTCAAATCTGCATACAATCTGTTGTTAAAAGAAAATGGTAACTCAGAGGATTGGAAGAAAATCTCGATCCCTCAACTCACACTAAAAATTAACTTTTTTTGGTGGACTCTCATGCATGGAAAAGTTCTAACTCAAGACAACCTTGTTAAAAGGGGCTTCTCCATGGCGAATAGATGTGCCCTTTGCTTGAGAGAGGAAGAAACAATCAATCATTTGTTTATACACTGTGAATATGCTAGTAATATATGGCATGAAGTCATTTGCAAACTGGGGGTCCAATGGGTCTTCAGTAGGGAGGTTCACCAATTCAGCTTCTGGAATTCTCCCTCTAAACATCCACTGCTCCAACTGCTCTGGTGGCTGATCCCCCCACATGTCTGTTGGATGATCTGGAAGGAAAGGAACAACCAGATCTTCAGAGATGAGTGTACCCCTGCTGGAACTTGCTTCCAGCTTGGTACCAGATTGCTTTGTGAGAATACTCAGGTGGCCAACTGGAAGATCCCCTCTGCACCCCCCAAGGCTTGGGAGGTCAAAATTGCTAATAATTGGAATATCCTATAGGGGTTCTCCCAGTTTGATGACACTAAGAAAGTTTCCCGGAAAGCCACTAGATGGCTAGCTCTTGCCAAGGGGTGGCTCAAATTAAATTTTGATGGTGCTACTAATGCTAAGGGCCAAGGAGGAGGAGGGATCCTTCATGACCACAATGGCAACTATGTTGTTGCTTATGCTGGACCCATTTTTAATGGCACTGTGACTCAAGCTGAGAGTATGGCTCTATTATGGAGAATCCAAACTGCTTTGAGTTTGAATATAAGACATATGGCTATTGAAGGGGATTTCAAAATCCTAATCCAAGCTGTTAAAGGGGGGACTAGCGTCAGATGGAGAGCTAACCCCATTCTGCTGGAAATAAAAATGCTTCTAAATAACCTTCAACATTTCACTGTCAAACACACATACAGAGAAGGGAACCAGGCCACTGATTCCTTGCCTGCAATGGGCCTACATCAACAAAGACTCACCACTTGGAATGAGGTCTCAGAATTATCCTTGATGACTCAGCATATCATCAAGGAGGAGGAGAATTTGAATGTTGTGACATGTTATCATGATTAATTCAAACTTGTGCTAGATCACGTGCCCTTATGTCCGTAAGATTTTTGGGAATTGTAAAAGGTGGTTTCTTCAACCCATACATTTTGATAATCACCTCCCATACATGCGAGGTAATGGCAGAATGACTTAGGCTGCCTACTTGGCAATTTTAAACAATGGGTGTATCCTTGGCATTATTTCCATTAATAGCACCTACAGATCTACTAGATTGGTTGGTACGGTGCGCACCTCCCGAAGACTTTCTTAAAGCAAATGCTACATTAAAAGGTTTCGGGGAAAGTTTTGCCATTTTATGTGGTCTGCTAAAAATTACTACCCTACTCAGCTCTCTGGTTTTTCTACTCCTCCGACGCTGGCTGATCTTGATTCTGAAATGGGGGGCAATACTTTGCGTATTGAACCTGATAAGATTGATGAAGCCTTTTCCAATGATGCACTCATCACTCACTACTGTAAAGAGGGTAGGATTTGGGGGTTTATGGAGTGCATGAGAGGAGGACATGATGAGAGGATCTCGAAGCAGTTTGTCTCCACTTGGAATAATCGTAAGGTCTCGGTGGGAGGCCTTCATTTCCATTTGAATGAGGAAGTTATTGCCAAAGCGATTGGTCTCCCCATGACTGGTAGAAAATACAAGAAGACGAGCAGGACCCCGGATCCCACCAGCCTCAATCAGTTTTTTCAAGAGGGGGAACAGCCTATGAAAAAGCGAGGGTTCAACAGGGAGGAGCTCCCCAACTTCTGGCCTAAAATCTATCTGATTATTATGAAATACTTTACTCTGGAGGGTAAGTTTAATATTTACTACTACTATCACCTATCATTTTTGAACCATATTAGGCATAAAGATTTGATGTCTATTCCTTTTTATCTGCTTCATTCCATTGAAAGTAATATTGTTGATATTAAGGAGAATCCAGAAAAAACCCACCCCCATTCTCCACTAGGGGCTCCTCCTCCACCTCTTCCAATTCCACAAAGCCCTCTGTCCTGCCCCCCAACCCCCTTTTATCTAGGAAATCAGCCAAAATGTGCCTCCAATTGAAGCTGCTAAACCCACCCAATCCTCTCAATCCCTTCAATTTGTTCAGACTTCTGAGACTGATATGGTCAGAGGAAAAATACCGAAGAGGAACCATAAGAAGTGGACTGACCATGATGACTCCTATATATCAGACTCTATTGACCTCAAAATTGATTCTGAAAGTACCCCCATAACCGACCCCACAAAGAAAGATTTGGAGGGCCTGGGTATTATTGAGGTGGACCTTAGTGGCACTGGGCATAGACGCTCTAGCAGGATGGCTAAGGAGGAATGCAAGTCCAGAGTTAAGAAGGCTGCTACCCATGAAGCCTTGAAAAAAGATTCCTCATCCCATGAGTCCCTCAATGACTCCTCTGATCATCTAACTAGCCCCTACAGAGGTGACCCCCACCCCCCGTCCGAGCCCCACCCAGGAACCACACAATCATGAGGATGATCCCAACATTGATAGAGCCCCCTTTGAGGTGACTAATTTTAAAGGCATTCTCAAGAAAATTTTTTTGGAGATGGATAGTGATATCGATGACCTCAGGAGGAAGATCTAGAGGCTTGAAGACCACTGCAAGTTGACCAACAAATTTTCCCTCAAAATCATGAGGAACTCAACCACTACTTTGTGTCTTGTGGAGGAGAAGCTTGCTGGAGGAGTGCTACCAGAGGACGAAGACAACAAGGATCTCTTCCAATTTTTGCAGAAGAGTGGTCAAATATGCTTCTGTCTAAGCAGTTGGGGGGAAAAAGTAGTTAGTTATGGGGGTCTTTATTTTGCTCAATTACTGGTTGGTTTCCCCCAGTGTTGTTTTTGGGGGTTTTGTCAATTGCTACTATTTTAAGACTAGCCCGATGTGGCTCTGGTTTTCTTACAATCTGAACACTATTTGCTGTAGGTCTAAGTTTGTTTTTTGGCTTGCTAGCATCATGATTTTTGTGTTTGATAGGGGAAAGTATGTTTAGAGTCTTGGCTTCATTGTGGAACTTTCTTTCGGCTAGTGCCATTAACATGCTATTAATGTGCGTCTAGTCTCTGTTATGGGCCAGCACCCTCTTGCTACTTTTATCTATCAAAAACATTTATATAGAATTTTGTCAATTCAATATAGAAAAATCGTAATATATTACATATTTTTTCATTTAGTTTGAAATTAAATTTTAGAATACTAATAATAGTTTTTACATTCCCTAATTATTCACACAATTCAAAAATAATAATTTCCTACTAATTAATAATTTTTGTGGTGAATAATATAGCCACTATAGACTTCATTCTCACCTACATACAAATTGGTGGAAATATAAAAATGGTTGCACAGATAGAAGGGGTAACCTATGAGAGAATAAAAGAACCGGGCTATAAGAGCATATGCTTATGAATGATGTATAGTAGATGAAATTTTAGTGAACCAAGGATTAACGATTCTATTGATTTTATATTAAATTCCATGGCAAGAAATTTTTTATTAACTTTCAAATTTGTAAATTATAATTGAGCAGATTGTATTCAAAATACAGTTAATTTCGTTGCAGTGTAAAAAAAAAAATTGCAAAGATTTCCCCTACATCAATACTATTTTTCTTCAATAGTAAATAATCCTTCTTCGTCGCCACTATTGTTGTAAGCTTTACTTGTATTAGACAATATTATGCAGATATGTATTATTTATTCATTTAGTGAGACTGTATTTTTATAATTCATTCAATGTGTGGCAAAGAATAAGGGAAGGAATTTTAACCAAATATGCATGTAAACTCTTATAACCTATAGTCATATATTAGATCATATTGAGATAGTAATATTATGTTTCATGATTAAAATAAAATAGTTATCTTCCATCTATGTGAGATACTTAAAGGAAATCATTGTTATCATAATCCGCCTCCCTTTTTTTTCCCTACAAAACACCTCACATTGAACAAAGATCTGAGTTCCCTTATAAAAGATTATAATAATATATAATACACCACCCATGCAATCTAATCCTTCTACTAAATTTAAATTATTTAAGAGATCTCAAGTGCATTCAATTTTATTAGTGTGTCTCTACATATTTGTTTTAAAAAAATTTAATAAAACAAAACATTTTATATCTCATTCGATCTAGTTTAATAAAATTAGTTAATCCCTTTTAAATTCCACTCAAGTTTGACATCAAAACTTATTTACAAAAGAATATTATGAGACTATGTACAATATTCATAATGTGAATATTCATTTTTAAAATTACCTAATACAATATTAAATTGAATCATGATCTCATTTCTTAGATAAGTACCTTCAACTTTTTTGTTCAAAACAATACTATGAAAAATGTAATGGCTCTACTATATATATGATATGTGAAGAATTACTAAACAAAAGACTAGCTATTGAATTCATAAAAAATGTATCGAATTAAACCACCAAAAATATAGATTCAATACAGATTCTCCTAACATATACCCCACCTTTTTACAGTATGAAATAATAAAATGAAAAATTAAATAAATTTATGAACCCTCAACATTAAAATCATACTAAATAATAGTAGATTAATAAACCATCTATGCTAAGATGGAGAGGATGGATATAAAAAGTGGAGTTGTAGCGGTGGTTTCAAAGGGTGAAGATTGAGAGGATGGAGATGGCAATTTGGTTGGAGAGGTTTCAGTTCATTTGGTCATCATTTCTATTGGTGTCTTGGTTGTTGCGGATCATGGGGGTTTGTTTACGAGATCCATGACTTGCCTATGTCTAGTTCACATTGTTTCTATGGACTAGGGGATTCTCTATCTTCTCACTCTAGCATCTACTAGGGTTGCGTTGTCTCACTAGTTCTTGCATTTTTTTGGGTATTTTTCTTGGTCCCCTTGTCATGGTGTCTCTTGACCCTTATGGTGATCTTTTAGTCCTTTGGTTCAAGTGTGGTGGCTCTACACCTTATTAGCATGGGAGGGGTTCATTTTGCATTTTTATTTCCCATTTCTACGAATTGCTATTGTTTCTTTTGGAGGTGTTTCCTAGTCTGCACTGTGAACCTTTACTAGGCATCCCATTCTTCCACCTACTATTTGTCTTTCTGAGATTCGATAGTCCTAGTTTCTCTTGTAACACCTTACACTATTCTATCAAGGGTTTGACTGCTACCCAATTTTGTTCATTGGTCTTGCTAATGGTTTTCAGTGTGTGGTACTATGTCTTGTGCCTGTGAGTTTTCAAGTTTTTGCGTACCATGTTCCTTGGTTTTATGGGAGTGTTCTCTCATAGTCATGAGCTTCATGGGGACTTAGTAGATTAACAAACCACCTTTTCTATGATGGAGAGGATGAAGAGAAGAAGAATTCAAGTGGTGGGGGAGGTTTCACAGGGTGAAGATGGAGAGGATGGAGATGGCAATACTTTTGGAGATGTTTCAGGTCATTTGGTCATCATTTATATTGGTGTCTTAGTTTTTGTGGATCATGGTGGTTGTTTTGCAAGTTCAATGACTTGTCTGTCTCTAGTTCACATTGTTTATGTGTACTAGTGGTTTCTTTGCCTTCTAACTCTAACATCTAGTAGTTTTTTTATCTCTCACCAATTCTTGGGTGTTTTGTGGGTAGTTTTCCTTGTTCCCCTTTTCCTTGTGTCTCTTAGCCCTTTTGATGATATTTTAGTCCTTTGGTTCAGCTGCGGCATCTATACACCTTGTTGGCATGGGAGGGGTTCATTTGGAATTTCTCTTTTGTTTGTAAACTCCTTAACTTCTCTTCACTCTATGGAGGGCTATCATTTCTGGTGGAGGTGTGTCCTAGGATGCTCCATTCCTTTACTAGGCATCATGTTCTTCCACCTACTATTCTTCTCACTGAGATTCAATCATTCTTGTAGCGACTCTAGTAACACCTTACTCTCTTCTTCTATCAAGAATTTGACTACCCAATTTTCTTTTGTGGTCTTGCTAACATTTTTAGTGGGTTGTGCTTTGTCTTGTGCCTAAGGTTTTTCAAGTTTTTGTGTCCCCTACCCCTTGGTTGTATGGGAGGTTTCTCTCATTGTCCTAAGCTTCATGGGAAATCGTTAGACCATTGTCTCCTATAGCAACCTAAATCTATTTATAATGTCCGTGGGCTTTTTGTGTGAGTCATTTTGGTGTTGTGGTTGGACTGGAAGATTCTAGCCCTTCCTCTGTTGTCTTCCTTGATCTTTGTGACAAGGACTTTCCTCTGGAGAGTGTTTTCATTGAGGGATTTCTTTTAACCTCTTAGACTAACTAATTTACTCTATCATGTGTTAGGATTCTTCTTCTTATGGATCCACTAAGGGTTTTCCTTCTATAGTTCATTTCTTGTGGTGATTTCTAGGAGTTTGGATCTTATTGCTTCTCATTAGAATCAGATGGAGGTGTCTTTGTAGGAGTTTTATAACTTGCATTTTCTTTTAGAGGAGGCATCATTTTCTATAGAGGTGAAAACAAGTGAAGTAACTACTTAAAAGAATCTTGGTTGGATTCTCTTTGATCAGTTAATTTTGGGTTCCTATCTTTTCTTCTCTTTGAAAGCTTCATGTTTTATTTCATCTTCTTAGATTTACATGGAAGTGTCTTTGTGTGGGTTTTCCAATTCCTCTACTCCATTATATTTGGGATTATTTTCTATGGAGGTGAAAATTACTATGGAAATGATTTGTGAGGCTCTTAGTTGGATTCCCTTTGATCAGTTGGTTCTGTATTCCTCTCTTTTATGTTTCTTGAAGGCATCAGGGACAAGATCTCTAGTTGTTTCAAAATACTTCTCTCTTTCTTCTTCTAGGTTATGGAAATATCTTTCATAGTTTACTATCCATTTTCTTCTTTCTTGTCCTTCCTTCTTCTAGTGCAATGGGTTCTCTTAGGTTGCTAGTTTTGGGTTCATGTCTAAACCCCTCTATTTTCAAAATTGAACTTTGGTGAGATTTAGAATCATGGGTTCCAATCGGTTGTAGATCTGTTCAAAATCTATTTGAATTCACCTCTGGTGAATTCCATTTTACTTTTCATTTTGACATTATGTTACTCTTTTTTTAGGGTTTGAGCCATATTATCCTACATAAATTAACTAGAACATTAGAATCATAGTATCCTAACTTAATTCTAGAATCTATAGTTGAGCTCAAATAAATAATTTTGAGCATATTTCAACTTATCACCATCTTTATAAAAATTCTTCATACTCTATCATGTCTATGAAAAAGGTTAATAAATGAAAGACAATATGAAGAACTTAAGATCACATATATTCAATGAATTATATAGCCTATAACTCAATTATATAATTAAAAAAGTTTATAGTCTCTTCTAAAATAGAATTTATTATACATCACTTTCCCCAAACTATATATAAAAATGCTTTGAGCTAGCTACTCACATGGATCTAACTATTTATGGGGTCTTTCGACATGGGTCAATAGGGAGCCAAGTATTACCACCAAACTCTTCCTTAAAGAGGGTTGAGATTGGGATCTCTACCCACCCATGTTCTCAAGTGTCAAGTCATGATAGTGTTGGGATGTCTAGGTAGTCATGGGGATATTTAATCAATGTGCCTATTTTTATAATAAAAATCATAAGTAAAGTTCTCCATGTTTATAGATCTTACAAGTAATATAAAAATAAAAATATGGGTCAAGGTTTGTGAAGAAGTATAAATATCTATTTTCTCCCCAATATAAGTAGTCAAACTAATTCCAAGAATGTATTAGATACTATCTACTATTAACACACATTATCAACAATCATAGTATATTAAGAAACTCAAATTCATTTCATATTCTTAACCCTTCCATTATACAAACACACAATACAAAACCTAAAAAATTTCTTCAAAAAAGGACAACAGGATATGAGACAAATACCATTCATTAATGTCATGCATGCTTATATAGGTAGTATAAATTATTCTCTTTACATTGATTATCAATAAAAGTTCTAAACATCTTGGTGATATCTTATTACAAGCATCTAAAAGGAAGAAGAACTATGTTCTTAAAGAGCTTCAAAAGGATATGGAAAAGACAAGTAAATTTCCTAAGCTTCTCCATAGTTCATAAGGAGTCTTTCCATTTTGACCTTTGATTTACACTTGGTTAATTGTAGATTATAGTACTAATAGCTTATCTCCAACAAACATGTAGAACATTTCCTTAAATCATCATTGTCATGGAAGTGTCTATAATAGTTTTGTTCCTTATCTTTTCAACTCTATTCTACTGTAGGGGCCATGGTGCAAACATCTATCTCATTATCCCAATTTTTTTTATAAAATGTATTAAATTCATCATATGTGAGTTTACCAACTCTGTGAGATCTCAAATACATCATCTTGAAACTTGTCTCTATCTCAACCGTAGCTTTAAAGATCTTGAATTTTCCAAAAGCTTGATATTTATCCTTTAAGAAAGTAACCCACATCATGAAATTGAATAGTCGTCAATGAATAGCATGAAATAGCTATCTCCATAATAACTTATAATTCTAGTAGGACTACATAAATTAGTATGCACAAGATCTCACAATCTACTTGAAGAATGTGTCTTGTGGTTTAAAGTAGATCTAGTTATCTTACCCATATGGCCCATTCCTTACACATAGCATGAGAAAGATTCATAAACTTATGTATATCTCTCACTTAATGAGAAACACTTATCTAAAAAATGTTATCAAAATTCATCTGACACAACCTCTTATGCCATTATAAACTATCATGAATTCGAGAAATCAAACATATTTTATCAACACTATTCAAATTAACTTGACAATACATTTGATCTTTGTACCTAATGCAATATGAATACCTAAACTTGTCAAGGTTATACAATTTCCATTCTATAATTAAAAAGCATCACCTTTGTCAACTAACTTTCTAGAACTTAAAAAATTATGCTTTAGATCTTCAACATATTAAACTTCATCAATATTGTTCTTCCCATAAGGAGTAATAGATCCTCTACCATGGATAAGACAAGGATTTTCATCACTGAATCTAACTACACTCCATTATACATTTTGAAGATCATAATTTTTCTCATAACACCATTCATATTATCTAAAATCCATTATCAATAACCCATTCATTTTTTTCTTCAACATGTGCATGACCTAAAGCTCTTTCCACATTCATGCAACTAGTAGTCTCATTAAGGATCATACCTTATTATTTGATAGAAATGCATACCCATTCATCATCAATTTTACCACCATTACGAGATCAATAATCTTTCACACCTTTACCACCAACATAGTAATATTTCTTCTAATATTTAGATTGGAATTTCCTAGGCTTAACATTAGGAACCTTTTCAGGACACCTTGAAGCAATATGACTAATCTAATTGCAAGAAAAAGCATTTAAGAAGAAAATTTCCTCTATACTTACCATCTTATTTAGGAAATCTCCTAGAAGTAAGGGCATCAAGTTTTTCAATCCTTCTCTCCTCTTTTTCAATTTCTTCTAACTCCTTTTCATATATTTATGTACTTGTACATGATATTTCTCCTCGATCATATATATCTTCTTGTGATTAGAAATAATAGTTGTGAATGACGACTCAACTTTAGGAAAGGCATCACTAAATTGACTCATCTCAAAAGTAGTTAACTTACCAGTCAACATGTCTCTTATTATATTTTTCATTAGTTATGGTCTCCTTAATAATAACAATATCCTAGAAACACTCTCTGTGTGATCTAAGTTTCAACCAACACATTTGATACTGCAAACAAGTTAAGTTATCTTTTGCATATAGGAAGTGATGTTCTCATATTTACTCATTCTCAATTTGTCTTGTATTTATATATACACACACACACACACACACTTATACATTTGAATAATATAGGTATGAATATATTTACATATAAAAACTCACACATGTGCTATGTGTGTGTACGTGCAAATATGTGTATCTATGTATGTATGTAAACATACACATACATTAATGATCTATTTATCCAGAAAATTTAAGAATGACAAATGAAATTATAATTCTTACAATTCAAGCAAGTTATGTTTTGGACTATAATTGGTTCAACATAGTCTCGACAAACAAATACAGAAGGTTTACTTATCAAAATGGTCCCTCGCCAAGTTAATGTTGGAGAGGCATTACAGTTTCTTTCAAATTATGATAAAAAAAATTTTAATTATTTTAATATTTCAACAATGAATTTCTCTTAACCATCATATTTCCCGTGACATTTCCAATTGCATTATTCTTCTATTATGAGAATAAATGTCCACATATCAGAATATTAAAAATGTTTAATCTAAGTGTAATGGGGTTCTATTTACATGATGTTCAACTACAAATGTCTCAAAAGCAAGAGCCTGCTAAAGCCAAAAAATAGTGATATTTATACTTTATGTCCATATTGTTTTAGTCAAATTCATTAATTCTTTTTAAATATAGCACATTTTGAGATCTCATGAAATTTCAGATTCCATTATGTTTCTATTGTGAGAATAGATGGGCAATATCCCAATGTTAAATAAAAAATAATTTAGACATAATAGGGCTCTATTTACATGATGTTGGAGTGCAACTACCTTAAAATTAAGATCCTACTAAATCCACAATAATATTAAATATCAATTTGATAAGTTATTTATTTCCCACTGCCTAGTATTTTAATTAAATACAATATTTCGAATTCATTTATATTTAATAAAATTTTGCAGAATTTGAGACAATATATAATATATTATACAATATATAACATTTTGGTAATTGCTAATATGTATATATTTCATTTAGTTTACGTTTATTGGACAAAGCATCGGCCATGTTGCTTAGTTAAAAAGATTATAATATATTTAAAAATAAAAAGGCAAAACGGAAAATACTCTGAAATCGAGATATCCACATCATAAAAGGATTGGAGCCAGATGTACCACGTGACAGGAAAGGAAAATAATGGAAGGAGCAACCCCTGATTTCCGACGTGTTTGTAATTGAGCTTTGGCTCTTTCATCCAACGTTGTTCTATATAAACCCCGTCCAGCCCTCAATATTTCCACATCAATATTTAGTTTCTCTGGTTGCTTTGAGACGAGAAAGAGAAAGAGTGATGGCTGCATCAGTGAAAAGCTTCGCCTCCATGCTCCTGCTTATCGGTGTGCTTACAGTGTCCTGCGCTGCGGCAAGCCCAGTGACGGTCCAGTTTGAACTTTACCATAAGCTGGGATCTGGAGTGTATAAGGTTGTGGGAAACGATTCAGTATTGGGCAATGGGGACCCTTTTGATGCTCCGCAGATGAAAAGACTCAGTACCAACTATTGGGTCCTCGAAGTGGTATGTTTCATTGTTTTCTATTATTCACCAGTAACAACATTCTCTATTTCTTCTTTGTTATTCACCATTTTCATCTTCTTTTATTGTAGAGTATGACCGCAGGAGAAACGTATTATGTGAATGTATTGGTCGATGTATGTTCTTGTCCAAGTGTACCCGTCGTTTTTAGCGTGCCACATATACACGCAATGCATGGCATAAGTTTGGCCCCCATAGCTTGTGACATCGTCTGCCCAGATTCGGACACAAGCAAATCTAAGAACTCGAACTCCATCGTTTAAGATGTTCTCTCACAATAAGCTTATTAAGTAAACGGTGTTTCTTTCTATCATCACCGTTACAAATAAGTGCTGCACTTTGCACGATATGAATCACCGTATAAATAAGTGGTGTACTCTGCACCTTCTTATGTAATGTTTTTCTATATGAATGGATATGCTTTCTTGAGTTTACTTTTTCTATTAAACATTCACTCGATGTAAGTTTTGTAAAAGACTAACTGTGTTTGATATATGATATATTTACATACACATTTCGTCTAAAAACTTGCATTCAATTGCTCATACAAGCTATTAAAAGATTAGTTTTATTTAACTCTATACAATTTCATAGTAATTATCAAATCTACTTATGAATATTTGTTTATATTTTATTAGATTTAACTAGTAAATTGATATATTTACATATATATTTTTTCCATAAAAAATATCATTCAATTGTTCATACAAACTATTAAAGTCAAGTTTTATTTAGTTGTTTACATAGTTTCACACCAATTACCAAATATATTTACTAGCTTATATATATTTATATATATAATACACCGAGAGTAATCCTTCTCGAGGCTCCTATTGCAGCTTGCAATTTAAAGAAAATAGGTGCCTCGAGAAGGACTACTCTCGGTGTATTATATATATAAATATATATAAGCTTGTAGCAGCCGCAGCGCAACACGAAAGACATTTAATATTTTATATTTTTTAAAATAATTGTTGTAAGGGTTATTGTTATGGTAATCGTTAGGTTGGATTACATTTGCAATCAGTATTAATATAATGGTTAGGTTAGTGTTAGGATCTGTTATACTATTACAATTAAGGTTAGTGAGATTGTTAAGGTTAGTGTTAGGGGAAATGTTAGGTTACATTTAAGAAATTTGCTAGGGATATTTCTTTTATTACAATTAAGGTTAGTCATATTGGTAAGGTTTAAGTTATTATTAGGCATAGTGTTATTATTATGGTTAAGGTTAGTGCTATTGCTAGAGCTGAGGTTAGTGTTACGGAAACTGTTATTTTACATTTAAGAGGTATGTTAGGGAAACTGGTCCAATTACAATTAAGGTTTGTGCTATCGTTACAGTTAAGGCTACTATTAGTGCTATGGTTAGGTTCAATGTTTTAAATAGGGTTATTGTTAATGATATTATTAAGTATTTGGTTTGGTTAATTTACATTTAAATTTTTTTTTAAGGTTTCATGTTATTATTATGGTTAAGGTTATTGTTAGGGTTAGTTCTCATGGTTACAATTAAGGTTCATGGCATTCTTAAAATTATGGTTAGTGTTAGGATAATTGTTAGGTGTGTCTTTTACAAAATAGAAAATTGTGACAACAAGAGTTAGTAATAGTGCTATTGTTACACATAAAGTTAGTGTTAGGGGAATTGTTAGGTTCCATTGAAGAAGTTTGTTAGAGTTCATGTTATTACTATGGTTAAGGTTATTGTTAGGGTTAGTGCTCGTATTAGGATAAGGTTAGTGGTATTCTTACACTTAAGGTTAGTGTTAGGGTAATTGTTAGGCTATATTTTTATGTGGTTTAGGGGTATTGTGACACCTATAGGTAGTGTTAGTGATATTGTTATACCTAAGGTTAGTGTTATGGGAACTGTTAGGTTGCATTTAAGAAGTTTATTTGGGTTCATGTTATTATTACGATTAAGGTTATTGTCATGGTTAAGTTGCTTGTTATTATTACGGTTAAGATGAATGATATTGTTAAGGTGAAGGCTATGGTTAGGGTTAGTGCTCATATTACGATCAAGGTTAGTGTTATTGTTACAGTTAAGGTTAGTGTTTCGAGAACTATTATTTTACATTTTTTAGTTTTGTAAGGGTTATTGCTCCAATTACAATTAAGGTTAGTATTATTATTATAGTTAAGGTTAGTGTTTGGTTTTTTTTTGTTACATTTAATTTTTTTTGTTAGGTTTCATATTATTATTATAGTTAAGGTTATTGATATTTTTAAGATTAAGGTTATTGTTAGGGTTAGTACCCATATTATGATTAAGGTTAATGGTATTGTTATACTTAAGGTTAGTGTTATGATAATTGTTATTGTGACAACAACGATTAGTGTTAGTGTTATTATTACACCTAAAGTTAGTGTCAGGGGAATTGTTAGGATCCATTTAAGAAGTTTGTTAGGGTTAATGTTATTATTACGGTTAAGGTTATTGTTAGGGTAAGTGCTCTTATTATGATTAAGTTTAGTGGTGTTGTTACAATAAAGGTTAGTGTTAGTGTAACTGTTAGGTTTTTTTTTATGTGGTTTAGTGGTGTTGTGACACCTACAGTTAATGTTAGTGATATTGTTATACATAAGTTTAGTGTTATGGCAACTGTTAGGTTGCATTTAAGAAGTTTGTTCCGGTTCGTATTATTATTATGGTTAAGGTTATTGTCATGGTTAAGTTGCTCACTAAGGTTAGTTTAAAAGGTAATTTATTGTTATGTTATATATTATAATCAGGGTTAGTGTTAGTGTTATTATTAAATTTAGGGTTGTATTTTGGTTACATATTATTTCTATAGGATACATTTTATTATTACGGCTAAGGTTAAAGACATTATTAAGGTTATGGTTTTGTTTTGGTTAAATTTAATATTTTGTTATGATTCATTTTATTATTATGGTTAAGGTCATTGATATTTTTAAGGTTAATAAAAAATTTAGGGTTAGTGGTCCTATTACAATTATGGTTAGTGATATTGTTATAGTTAAGGTTAGTGTTAGGGTAAGTGTTAGGTTAAGTATTGCAATTATGGTTTGGGTTACATTCCAAAATTATGTTAGGGTGTGTTGATTAAAAATACAAATAGTATTGAAAGTTTGATTGAGAAATGATCACATAATCTTGAACAATGAAGAGTCTAGTGCAACCTTTATTTAAGGGAATACTTAATAATCATAAAATGTCAGCCAAATGAATTTAAGAACCATAAGAAACTTTAAATAATGATGTAATCATATTAGATTGAGCATATGTGATTTAACTTGTATAGGTTAAAGATATAATAATTTAAGGTAATTATGGTCCATAATCTAGGAGAAGAAATAATTCTTTATTTTATAATAGGAAGTTTGAAATACATCATAAGAGTACATTATTGATTTTCAAGACATCTAAGTATGATTTCTTCTTCTTTTCTCTTTAAAAGTTGTTTCCCACTTTTCATTTTTTAATAGCGGTCATATGTGAAGGGTGGCATTATTCTCAGGCCTTCTAGAAACTTTACATGAGATACAACAAAAAATGTCAATCCTGCTCTTTCTCTTGGACCTATATCAATCATGGCTTTTGAAAGAGTTAGTCCTTGAGATTTGTGAATTGTCAACACCCATGCTAACCTTAACTATAATTGGAAGGTCCTACCCCTTTGTAATGGTGCTACTCGTACTATTTTTGGATGGTGGTCATCATATTGTATTCTAGAGTAATTATCAAATTCAACTGTGACATATGTTGGTGGTTCAGGTGGACCAGTTCCAAGTTTGTAGATAATATTTCTAATATATCCCAATGCTCCATTGACAAGACCCACTTCTATCCATAGATTTTTAGTCAACATTACCCTTGAATTGGTACTGAACAATAACTTTGTATCAGGTTCTTCAGTTGATGAATCTTCATTTGTATTACCATTCCTTGACTTAGTTGCAAGACTACGTGAAACAAGATGCATTAAAGAATACAACATTCTTATGTTATGGTTACAAACATTGTCATTTGTAGAGAACAAATGCACTATCTTATCAAACTCATCATTGCTTGTAGCATCTAACCTTACAGGAGTTCTTATCATAAGCAAGTTCCAATCATCTATTTTTGGATCTGCATCTCTCAGATTTGTGAGAAGATGCTGAAATCTTTGTTGGTGGACGTTTTGTCCATCTTGCCTGAATACTTTATCTAGTGTAACCACTATCTTGAATTCATGCCACAATAACTTTGCCTGTTTGTTGCTATCATATGCTGGTCTCATTAACAGGAGGTAACTACCCCAGAACACCAACCAAAATAATAGATATACCTGAAATAGAGTTGGTTAAAATTAAATTTAGAGAATTTAGTAATATCATATCATGATATTATATATAAGTATTAAAAGACAGTAATAGCATGATTAAGAATAAGGAAAGGTATACCTGCAAAGCTAATGTCAGCACTTTAAGGGAAGGCTTGTTTGAGTTGACAATCAATATTTTCCAATAAGTTTTGACAAATGAAGCTCATTTCATCAATCAAAATATATCTGATATGTTCCATTTATTCTTGAAAACTTGTAAGCCTTGTCCCTTCTAGCTGTGCAAAATCTGTAATCGGTATTCACAATTTTGAATGAATGGTAGAGGCTCCTATATTGAAAGTTGCAACTCCAATTGGTGCAAGTAATAGAAGTGGAGAAGCATTTGGCATCACCTCCATTTGGAGAGATTGACTGATGGCACCAATTAGATAAGACTTTCCCATTCTTGTTGTTCCTTCAATTATCATAAATAAAGGCATTCCCACCTAATTGCTATGGTAGTGTGTCATAATAATGTCAATTGCCTTTTTTTGCTTCTGATTGAGAGTTTTAAAGTTGATGCACTCGGGAATGTCATCATACATGAAACATCCATATTTTTTCATTTTAGGTATGAAATTTTTTGCTCTGGTCGTGTGCTCTTCACTTTGATATTCACTACACCAATTTGTATTCCTATCAATATCTCTTCTTCCCAACATGTCAATTTCAGAAAGTGGCATATGTTGACCATGGTGTAGCCTAGAAATGATTTCCCACTCATGTTCTATGGTATTTTCCTGAATACCTCCATTATCCTCTATTTCAGAATTAGTGGAAGCGTCATCATTTTCTGCATGTGGTGCTCTTCAGACATGCAAAGGATTATAATTGAGTGACTCCCAATTTTGTACTATAATATCATCATTGTCTCTAATGTCCCTTTCAATGTTACAAAAAGGTTTGTATAGTAACAACTCAGACAAACAAAACTCCTCCCACTTATTTAAATCACGTGAAGGAATGGAAATAAACCTAAGAAAAACTCTGACAATAGCTAATGTTTGTCTTGGGCCCCATTTATTTTCTCCTCTTTTTCTAGGATTGTATATCCAGGACCTTATTGCATCAATCAATGTGATACCTTCCATACAAAGTGGTCTTCTTTTGTAACCATCTACAAAAGATTTTGTGATTTCTTCCTAATTTTCCTCATTATTGATTACTGTAGGTTTGAAAACTTCACGTGAGACATTTAGATTAACAAACCTTCTACTGCACTCCACTAATGAAAGTTCTAATAGCATGTGACATGTCTCCTGAGCTCCAATATCTCTTTCTACAACTATTTATGTTAGAAGCTTTCTATATGCTCATGCCACTAAATCATTTGGGTTTTCAAGGTTTGAGAGACATATCAACATTTCTTGATATGTTTTAGAGATTCTCTCATCTTTTTCTACATGCTTTGTAATGTATTTGATAACTGCATGTCTTGAAAGAACAGGTTGCCAATCTACATTGACCCTCCATAATTGTAATATGTATCAATTTTGTGAATTAACTCTATCATCATTTCTTGTTGGTTCAAATTTTTTCTCACCTGATTTTGCATCCTCATAGATCTTTGATCCTCCCAAATTCAATTTCCAAGGTGCATTATACCTGTAATATTACAAAATATGTATCTTGTTAGTTGTACTTGTTTAAATAGTTGATATAGAAAATTAAGATACAACTATGATTTGATGAAATAATTACCTGCAAACCATCCTTCCCCTTTTTTTGCATAGGCAAGCACCTTCCTTATAGACCATGTGTCTTTTGACACAATTGAGTATCTGTTTGTAGTCATGGTCGATATCCATCTGAGCTAGTTGTGTAGTATTCTTGAGACATGGATGTTGACCAAAATTTTGGAATGCCTAAAAATAATAGTTGATATATTATTATTATAAATTTATGTTAATTCAAACATTATAATAACTATATTTAATTTGATATAGAATATCAAATTGTATGAAATGTACCTATATATTTCTTTGATGAGGATCATGTCTAAGATTCCATGCATGAATAATGGAATGAAAATATCTTTCTGCACTTTTTCATTCACCCTCATTCGACCACTTAATAATATCCATATTTGGTACTCCTTCGAGCCAAATGATGCCATGAACATGAGGTGAACCCCGACGTTTCCACTCATATCTACACCAAAATTCCTTAACTTTCATGTACCTTTTTGAAGTATTTCCTTTCTGAACATTGTACGCCGTAGGTGCATGTAATGCACAACTATATGTGGATAGTCAATGACATTTTGTCTTCTCCATTTCTGAGCCTCTCATGGATCAGTTGGTGGTGTACCAGGCATTAGTGCATGCAAAATAGGCCACTACATATCTGTTGCACTTAATGTAAAGAAAATTATAGGAGTGCCCAGTTGTTGAAGCATATCTATTAATTCTTCTTTACATTTACCCCAATATGATCTTGTCCCTCTTAGACATGTTCCAAACCACATTAACTTATCTCCCAGATTATTATGTAGCACATTCTCCATGTGTTCATGTAGCTCATTAATGGTAATTGGCATGTTGTGAAAACTCCCTTTTGCAAAGACATCAGCTAAAATTTGTGCATGATGCCTCATTATCATATTCATCATGAAATACCTAAATCTTGGATGTTTACCAAAGTGGTGATCCCTATACATCAACAAATACTTAAAAAATTCATGTAGATGTACTTGTCTCATTCTTGGCTCCAACCAATCACATCTTCCATCAGGAAACAATTTTGGAAATGTCATATCTAACAATCCAGATGTGACATATTCATTGATAGGTGATGCACCTATAGATGGCCATTCAATTAAAGTAGATAGAACTGCATCAGGATTATTAACCCATGCATGGATTAATTCCATTTCTCTTTGAGCATTAGGTGGCCTTGAAGCCATAGAGGTTGTGTGGTAAATTATATTACCTTCATCTGTCTCCATAATAGGACCTAGAAATATGACTTCATTTGCATCAGAATCAAAGTCCATGTGCACTGTCTTTAATCTATCAAAAACATTCTCATCATAACTTCTTGGCAAGTCTTTAAGAGCCTTTTCATCAATTCTAACATCTGTTTAAAACTTGTCATGGTCAAATTTGTAATTCAATGCTTTGTAGACACGATCCCTATTTACAGTAAAGTTATAACGTGTGCCACATTAATCCCTTCTGCAAACAATAATGATAGGTAAATTCTCAATTGTATGTGGTGAGACTTTGGATACTTGTTCTACATGTTGGGGAAAACTAATAGTGTTTCCTTTGTACTTATATTGACCATCAGTTGCATGTGTAACTTGCAACATAGGGCTGACACATGCTATCAACATTTCTACAACTTGAGTTAAATTTGCAAGCTCTTGTGGTTGAGAGCTAGGATCCATATTATTTGAAGAAGAAAACCCATGAGTTCCTCTCTCTTGATGACACTTATTGCATATAGGACCCTCATAGGTACGATTTACTTTCATTCCAATATATGACTCTTGACAAATATAGCACATGTTTGCTGTCTTCAAACTATCTATCTGATGTCTAAACTGCATTTGGAATCTTTTAAATTCAGATTGAAGCATACCATTTGGGTTGGGCATATTTTGTATATTACCTTTTAAATATTCATTCATGTGTATTTCACTTGCATGTTGTGGTGTTTTTGGAACACGTTCTACAAATGTTGAGCATTCATTTTCAACATTCAGCTGATTATTTGTATTTATTGGGTGGTTATATCTGTCACTTGGTTGGGGATCAGGATGTTCTTCATGCCTCTATTCATTTCAAAGAAATATTTGTTGAGAATTCTGTTGACAAATGCTTCTTTCTATATTTGTGTGACCTCAATTTTCACTTTCTAGTTTTTCAATCGTTTCCTCTGCCCTTCTTTTGGCATACCTTTACCTATTACCTTCATTTTGTCTTATTCTTTGTTGTTCTCTTTTAGTTTCTGTCATTTTTTGTTTTTGGCATCTACGATACTCTCTATGATACTCTCTTTGATATTATCTTTGGTATTCTCTTCTTGCCTCCTCAAATTAAAAATTAAATCTTGGTCTCACCATAGCTAGTAGGAAAGAATAATAAAGTCAGTAACATATATATACATGTTTGTGTGTGTGTGTGTGTAAAATCTATTAGTGATGATTATTATTACCAAGTAGAATGAAGAATTGGAGAAAGTTCTTTTGCAAGTAGATTGATAAATGGGCTTAAATTAAAATTCATGTATAAAGTATTCATGTTAAAATTTTGGTTGAAATTAAAGTTCATGTAAAAAATATTATACTTTTAAATAGTATGTTAAAAAATATTTAGAATAATGAAGAGGCAAATGACAACAAGAATTACAACAAATAAAATAGATTAGAAGAATAATTAAAGTGACAAATTTATAAGAAATGTGGAAACATGAAGAGAAGGAGACACAAAATATTATAACATTCTTGCAAATGAATATTTTATTTATAAGAATATTGGATACATCATGTGAGAAATAAATGGTCTAAAAGATGATTTTTTATGAAACATGGCAATACATGATCTCCCATTTTACAATACAAAATAATAAAACCCAAAAATAGGTGATCCCCTTTAAGAGGTAGTGGATCTCAATATAAAAGATTACAATAACACCCTAAAAATATGTGATCCTCTTTAACAAGCAGTGGATCTCAATACAAAAAGAAACAATGAGCTATTCAAAATCCAAAAATAGGTGATCCCCTTTAAGAGGTAGTGGATCTCAATACAAAAGATTGCAATAATACCCCAAAAATATGTGATCCTCTTTAACAGGTAGTGGATCTCAATACAAAAAGAAACAATGAGCTATTCAAAACCATTTTTTTAGTAGCCATCATTCTTGAACCCATTCGTGTGCTCGACGTAACTGGGCACGAGAATATGGTTGCAAAGTTTGAGTATAAGGGAAGTAGATTTTAAAAAACTATTGTTGACTAAGAGGAGATTGGAATCTATCAACAACAACACCTGTCCACCAACAGTCATTATCGAATGCATCCACAACAAAGTCAAGTGGAATATATTGAGGCAAACTAATTACTAGAGGTGTGGATCTAATATGTTCATAGAAGATCTCAACAAGAGGCTCTCGAGACCATTCATCTGTTATAAAATTATCATATTAAATGAAAAACTTTGGCCTATCTACATTACTCACATATCCTAATACTATTGTAGGGAACCAAGCTCCCTCAAAACCCTCTTCATCACAAGAGACTTCTACTTTCATTCCAAAATTGAAATCTATTTGTTATACCTTTTGCATTACAACAACACAAAAATAACGTTTTAATTATTTTAATGCAATCCTCAATAGAAAATAAATATTTGTTAATTTTTTTATTAAAAATATATAATAGAATCCTTAAATAAACATTTATAAAATATAAAAATAATATAAAACATTCACATAATAATGTTTGAAATATGGCAGCATTGCCTTCCACTTTTCAAACATTAGTACAAAAAAAAGATATTTAGAATATGTTTTTAATTTCAAAACATAAAAATAATATATTCTTAATATAAAATGTTAGCAATAATTTAAATATTAAAATAACTAAGAAATCTAATGTATGCTTAATCTTTTTTTTTTTTAACTATTAAGAATAATAGAATATAAATTTCATTAATATGGCGGCATTGCCCTCCATAATAATGATAAAAATTATTTATGATAAGGATGTAAAAAAATGTAAATTATTAAAAACTATTAATGTAATGTATGCTTAAAAAAGTGTAATATTTAAGAAACAAAATAAACTAATCTAATGTATACTTAATCTATTTAAACTAATGTATACTTAATATTTTTAAATTTTAACTAAGGAAGAAGAAATTCTGTTCACCATTTATAACTATGGCAAATGAATAAAGCATAATTTAAAAAATAAATCTAGATCTCAAATGCAAAATCCTTAAATAAAGCATTTATTAAATATAAAAATAATATAAAACATTCACATAGTAATGTTTGAAATATGGCGGCATTGCCTTCCACTTTTCAAACATTACTAAAAAAATATAAATATTCTGAATATATTTTTAATTTCAAAACATAATAATAATATATTCTTAATATTAAATGTTAGCAATAATTCAAATATTTAAATAATTAAGAAATCTAATGTATGCTTAATCTATTTTTTTTTAACTATTAAGAATAATAGAATACAAATTTCATTAATATGGCAGCATTTCCCTCCACAATAATGATAAAAATTATTTATGATAATGATGCAAAAAATGTAAATTATTAAAAACTATTAATCTAATGTATGCTTAAAAAAGTGTAACATTTAAGAAACAAAATAAATTAATCTAATGTATACTTAATCTATTTAAAGTAATGTATAGTTAATATTTTTTAATTTTAACTAAGGAAGAAGAAATTGTGTTCACCATTTATAACTATTACAAATGAATAGTGGGTGTGGTAGTGGATGTCGAATTAAAAAAAATAAAAAATAATTAATGGCCACATATTTGGGCGTGTTGAATTCTTTTTAAAAAATAAAAAATTAAATTAAATTTTAATGAGACACAAGGCCACAACCCCTCAGCCCCCTGCCTTCGAATGACCGTTTTTAAATTTTAACAAAAATTAAAAATAAAAATTAATTCTTTCATTGGGGCACGGGGCCACCACATGCCCATCCCCTGCCAGCAGTGGCGGCTGTACTACTGCCAACAGTAGCAGGCAGCCTGCCAAAGCTATTGTGGGCTCTGCTATATAGCGGGTCCTACGACATCTTTGGTAGGCTGCCTACTGCCGCCACCGGTAGTACAGCCGCCACTACTGGCAGGGGGCTGGGATATGGTGGCCCCATGCCCCATTAAGATTTTTAAAATTTTTTTTATTAAATTTTTTCTACAATTTTAAAATACCCATTCAGAAGGCGAGGGGTCGGGGGGTGGTGGCCCCATGCCCTAATAATTTTATTTTTATTTTTTTTAAATAATTTTTTTAAAAACATTAAAAAAAATTATTTTTTAAAACTTATTAAAGTATTTTTATTTAATTATTTTATTTATTTATTTTGCATTTATTTTTCTATATTATATAATTTTTGTAAAAAAAATATTGTTTTATAAATTTTGGGTGAGCTATATTTTTGGGCCAGTTATATTTTCATCCAACTATTATTTTTTGCCAGCTATTATTTCGGCCAACTATATTTTGGGTGAGCTATATTTTCGGGAAACTATATTTTTAGCTAACTATTATTTTTGGCCAGCTATTATTTTAACCTAAGTAATTTTTTATTTATAATAATAGTTTTTATTTACAAGGAATCTATTATGGCATATTCCCGTGCTGGTATTTCCATTTGTGATCCCATTGTATAGCTACACCTCTCAGCATAATTAATACTTTATAATATTTTATTTCTTTTAAAACATGTTAAAAAAAATTTAATTAATAATTCAAATTTTGAAAATAGAATACAATCTTCATCCATCCCATATTAATGGTTCATTTCATTCTTTTTTACAACACTTCATTTTTTATTTTATTTTTATAACAATTAATTTATACTTCATGTATGGTTATAAAAGTTTTAAACAAATGTATATTTTTTAAATATCATCACAATCAATATTAATAACAAATTGTTGTCTAATATTTATATAGAATTTTGTCAATTCAATATAGAAAATCATAATATACTACATGTTTTTCTTCTTAGTTTGAAATTAAATTTTAGAATACTAATAATTATTTTTACATTCTTTAATTATTAACACATTTAAAAAATAATAATTTCCTACTAATTAATATAATTTTTTGCTGGTGATTCAATTTTAAAAAATTTAACAATAAAAATAAAAGTTCATAGTCACCAGCGAATTTTATAGCCACTACAGACTTCATTTTTAGCTACATACAAATTAGTGGAAATAAAAAATGGCTGCACAAATAGAAGATAGAAGAAGGGGCAACCTATTAGAGAAGAAAAGAACTAGGGCACAAGAGCATACGCTTGTGAATGATGTTGAAAAGATGAAATTATTTTGAACCAAGGATTAAGGGTTCTATCGATTTTACATTAAATTACATGGTAAATTTCATTTATTAACTTTCAAATTTATAAATTATAATTGAGATTATATTCAAAATATAGTTAATTTGTCTGCATTCTAAGTAAAAAAAAATTAAATAAATAAATTGTAATATGGCCATTATTATTGGAAGCTTTATACAACCTCAAATTACTTGTATTAGACAATATTAGGTAGATATGTATTATTTGTCCATTTAGTGAGACTGTATATTTAATAATTCATTCAATATGTGGCATAGAATAAGGGGAGGAATTTCAATCATATATGCATGTAAACTCTTATAACTTATAGCCATATCTGTAATACCCCAAAAATGGGCTATAAGTTTATTAATCTCCTACATCTTCAATTCAAACAAAATCGACATCAAAGTCCTAACCTAAGGCACATCTAAACATCATCGAATCATAATTGATTATCTTAAATTTTGCATCGGAGAATATTCCTAATTATCTTAATTATCTTTAATTTTATAATTATTTGGCAATAAATCACATTTATCCTAAAGTTTGATTAATTGAATATTTTCATATTTAATTAATTAGATTTAATATTTGCCACTTAATTGTGTAATTAAATTTAATTATATCTATTATTAATTGTATTATTTAATTTTGACAATAAATCTAATATCATGTGAATAATTGATTAAATTCTTATTTAATTAATTAAAGCAAGTTGTCATTATTTAATAATATAGTTTTTAATAAAATTTGATTAAATAATTGATTAACCCATAAATCAATTATTTTATTTTTAAAAGCAGTTAAGTTAGAAATAAATTACTTTATTATTAAATTAATTCATAAATAAAACATGCACAATCATAAAAGCAAACAACTATCAATTATCAATTAAAGCTAAACTCTATTTTGAGTTAAAACTTAGCTTTTGCATGTTTTTGTGAGTTAATTATCTTTTATTTAAAAATAACTCAAAAATCAAGTTGAGTTATTTGAGTGATTTATGGCTTTTTTTCATGCACCTCCAAAGCCTTGGATTTCTATAAATTAAAGGCTTTAGCTCTTCACAAATCATCTCTCAAATTTGCATCCAAGCATCTCATATTTTGCACAATCACGCTGGAGAATTGGAATTGAAGAATCAAAGCTCTTGTGAATCGACATCTTTGTGAGATCAATCTTATTTTTGCATTCATAGTTTTCATATCATTGTTAGAATCTTCATTGTTAGATCATTTAGCATTCATTTCATATCAAGTTTTTCATATTAGCATAGATTCATATCAAGTTTTCATTCTTATTGCATAGAAAATATCAAAAATATAGATTAATTGCATTCAATTTCATATCCGTCTTTTGCATTCAAATCCTTCATTTAGGTGTCGTCTAGGTCACTGATCTTGATTACAATCTGAGAACATTAATCTCGCACCTATTAGAAGGCAGTAAATCGCTTGGTTAGATAGCTTTCAATTTTGCACGATTTTGATTATAGCTAACCTCTAATGTTTTACTGAGTGTTGTGTTTACAGATCAGGTATAATTTTCACACACACATTTCTGGCGCCCACCGTGGGGCAACCCACCTTTGCATGCTGGTTTTGATTTTTTTTGGGAGCTAAAACCCCAAAGTTTCAAAGATTTAATTTTATCTCCCAAACGGCTTGGAATTTTGGTCTAAAATATTTTTTGCAGGTTGGTGACATATCATGGAAGCTACAGTAAAAAATTTAGAATTTTCTAAAATGTTTTGAATTTTTAATAATTTTTTCTTGAAATTCAAGAAAAAATTAATATCTGACGCAAATCAGCATATTTTTCGAAAATTTTTATATTTTCGGAAATCTCTTTAAATTATACAGGGGGTCCATTCTTTGTGTTTTAAATTTGGACATGATATCATAGCTCAAATAGTCAATTTACAAAAACTGGTCTGTTTTGATAAAATGGGTCTCTAGGGCACAAATAAATAGGTTTTTCTAAAATTTTTGCATTTTTGGAAAGCTCTTTGTTTTTTAGCAGGGGTCTCTATTCTGAATTTCTATTTTTGTGGCCAAAATCATATCAAAAAAATTAGATCTTGTTGACTAGGTCAAATGCAGCAAAAAAAATAAAGTTTTGTGATGGGTATGCACTTATTTTTTTACATGGTTCAATGAATGATATGAGTTGTCATTTGGGTTGATTGCTGGTTATTATTACTGATAATAATTGATTTTTAGAGCTAACCCTATGGTTTTCATAAGTTGAATATATTTTGCATATCTTGTTTGCTTGTTTGCTTGTTGGAGAGTTCGTCACTTGCTTGCATGGAAAAGCTCAACAAAAATTGCTAAAAATCAAGTAAAATCTACTAAGCGCGTTGCAAGGATCCCAGGTATTCTCCTTCATCTAATAATATTTTGATTTGGGACTTAAAATAAATCTCTTATGTGTCAAGCTTGTGTGCATCTTTTCATGCTTTTGATCTATTTCTACACACTTGCATAATTGATACTAGGTTGTGAACCCTTAAGGATTCATTAAGTAGTCTTAGAATACTTGTGATTGATCTTGATTGCTATCTTGAGTTATTGGACTCGCTAATCCGCCGGCCCCTCATTTCCGCCCCGTGGTTGCAATCTCAGCGCCATAAAAGGGAGGGGTCAACAGGACAGAAGCGTTAAATGTTCCACTTGGCAACCCTTTTGTGCTTTTAGGAACTCCCTTGTTTTCTAAGTTGTGGACTCGTTTTTAGCTTGTGTGAAGTGTTAAGTGTTCCACCTTGTGGACTCATCTCATATTCGCTTTAAACGTTAAGTGTTCCTCTTTCTACTTTTTGGATGCTTTTGGTAGATTTGCTTTCGGAACATATATCTGTGCTCACATAGTAATTAGGCCCTATGAACACTATTCGTGATTCTTGAAAGATTGGATTCCCAGCGAAATCCTTCTTGACGACAGAATCCTTGTAGGTAGGGAGGATACTTAGTGTGTTTCACATTCAACTTGGTTAGTGAGTCTTCTCTTATTGATCGACACATTCTCTCTCTGGAGAGGTTGATAGATCACGTGGGGTTGATATCATGAGCTTTGGTGAATCAAAATTGGTTAGTGCGTCTTCTCTTATTAATTGATACATTCTCTCCCCGGAGAGGTTGATAGATCACGTGGAGTTGATATCACAGACCTTGGTGGAACAAAACTTTGTCTTAGCGTGTCGGATTAATCTGCTTGCTTTGTTTGGGTTAAAAGTGAAGAGGTGTCAAAACCTTGAATCTGGAGCCAAGTCCCCTTGTGGTATACTATTGTGAGTCATCTTTAGAGAGGGTTAACCGTAGCGGACAATCCCTTCACAGGGAAAACTGCATTGACGGAACCTCAAGCGGTAATAGCCATTTTCGCCATGGTAGTGACAACCGCTATATAAATGTCCTTGTGGAAGAAATCTCCACGGGTATGGTTCATTGTTGGGTTGTCAGATCTCCCTAGCAGCTCTTGAAGATTAAGTTCTCAGACTGTGTCAAAACCCTGGTGCGCCGGGATTGGAGTTCACCCCTTTGAATCATAAAAGTTGCAGAGTCAAACCATTACTAAAAACCTTAGAGAGGCCAATTTTTCATTCTTAGGTATATGTGTGTTATTGCAAAAATTTTTCAGAACATACACAATTAGTACTCTCAGGGATTAGCACAATTTGGTCACTTGATTGTTCATGCGCAAGGTTGCTTTTGCCCTTGTTCATTGTTTTCAGACGTGCTTGGAATCACTTGCTTGCTGTTCTGCATGCTTATTTATCTACTTGGCTCTTAAAAATGATCAAATCTGGTATAACTTTCAAAATCTGAACAATACAATTTGCAAACAATCCAAAACTGAAGACCTTACATTTTGCAAAAAAATTGACGTAAAATCTTTCTGGAGTCAAAAGTCATTTCAAGAAGTCAAAAGTCGTACGAGTTTTGTCAAGTGTCATTTCAGTATTACCCAACTATTGTATGAGTTTAGCAAATGTCATTTCATAGACTACCCAGTGTCGTACGAGTCTGCAGAGTGTCGTTTGGAAAAATTTGAGAGAGTTGTCAGAAATTGTCAAATTGCAAGATATCCAATGTTTCCAGCCTAGTTCCAGAATCTGTCAAAAATATCATTGTGTCAAGAACAGATCAGTAGCTATTGAGAATTAGTACACATGTCTCAAAGAATCAGTAAACAAGAGGAAGAAGCTCTGATCGCCACTATAATGAAACAGATACATGCTATGCAAGTCCAGCTTGACAAACTTGGGAAAGAAAAGGAACCTCTATACTCTTTTCCATTTGATAAAGACTATGATGACTATGATGACTATGATGACAGAAAATGTAATGATACCTATGACACCTCTGTTCCTAAGAGTCCTCCTCGTCGTTCGTTCCTACTTACTACAAATGGGCCATCACATTGGATAGATCAGGAGAGTGATCCATATGATTCTGATTATCAAAGAGACTTTGATGATTTCTATGCACAATACCCAGATGATCCATCTGTTTCACTTGAGGAAGAGAAAGTTTACCACGCTGATTATAAACATGCATACTATAAGGATCTCTCCTCTAAGAACTCTCAGGATGAAAATAAAGATTACACTCTCAAGCAAGATCATGTTAATGTTGGACCTTTGTCTTGTGATGGTTCCCTTCCATCCCCTACTTCCTCCAATACCCATACATTTCCTAAAGCTTTCGAGTCTTTCAAATCTTTCACAAAACCTTCATCTGACACAAGCTCTGATATTTTTCATGTGGTTCCCTATAGTTATCCTCCAGGGCTACCTCTTAAAGAAACTCAAGCTAACCTTCACTTGGCTGCAAATACTTTCAATAATGATAAACCTAAAGAGCCTAAGCCTTCATATGCTATAATGCCTACTTCAGCTAGTCCTTCACCATCTCTTCCAAAATCATCCATACAATCCCAACATGCTTCCTTGTCCTTAGAAGTGGCTCCATGTCAAGAGGACTCTAAAAATGATAAAGAGAAGAACATAAAGAAAGATCAAGATCAAGAACCCTCCATGTCATCCACTCCTTTTCCCAATGTCTCTTATCCGCTTCATGGTTCTTTTGATCCTATACACCCTTTTTCATGCATTCCACCATGTCTTAAGTCTTTGCCTAAGCAAGATCAAGCTACTACTTACACTGTTGAGCTTATTGATAATCAAAATAACCTTACTATGCTTGCGCTTTCCAAAGATGATACTTCCATTAAGGTTGGTAAAAATGGTGTTCCTTCCAATGTTAAGCCTATTGAAAAACAAGAGAAAAATTATGCGCTTATGCTATCCGAAGATCCTTGTCAAGATCAAAGTCTTTCATCTTCTTGTTCTACCACTCCATGTTCACTTCCACTTTCTACTCTTCCTAAGTCTTCACAAGCTTTGAATGATCCTATCAAAGAAAATGCTCTTATTCAAGATGTCCATGATTCTATTGAAGATCCTAATGCTCACTCTAAAGATGCTGATATCCTTGGTTGTCATGTAGATGCTGATGAACTTATTGATTATCCTTTTGCATCTTCCACTTCCATCCTTGGACCTCTTCCACCACTACAAAGATCTTCATGCCTTCCTTCCATCTTGGGTCCTTATGTCCCTTCACTTTCCCCTCCTAACTCTCCTAATTTTCCATCCATCTTGGGTCCTTACATACCTCCATCTCCCATCTTTCCTCAAGATCAACATAGATGCATACCCTTGAATCCTTTTCATCCAACCACCCATCTAAACCAGTCATATCCTCCCTCTTCCACAAATCCCAAGTCTTTTGGAAGTAACTTGAATGTTCAATACAAGAAAAAGAAGCAATACAAGAATCCATCAAAAAAAGAATATCACCATGTCTCCTCTCATAGACATGGAAGCATAAAGTCAAAAGAAATATCTAAGAAAAAAACCACAAGACAAGTATGGGTTCCTAAATCCATCATTCAAGATATTCTCTCTAGATCATCAAAAGGAAATAAAAATCCTAAGGCTATATGGATTCCAAAGTCTCTCATAAGAGAGTCTCATGTTAAACAAAAAGTGAAATTGACATTCAAGCTTCCAAAGGCTTCCACTACATCTCCTTCCAAAAATATTCTTCCATTTCATGCGCCCAAACCTCAACCTCTACTATCCATTCGTCATATTCCTTCACGTATTCCTTCATTCACGTTTCCTCCACCCTCTCACCGCCCTTCAAGGTGTGTGTTTACGTTGATCTTGCCTTCCTTTCCATCCACCCTTTCACAATCCTTCCATTCATTAACCTTTTACCTTCTATCATTTTTTCTCATTTTCCTATTCCTCCTATCTTCCAACCTCACTCGCTTTACATAAAACCCTATCCTCCATTTTTCTCTTCCATCTCCCTTTCCCTATCAGCATCTTTGAGCATATCATTTTGAATCTTTGGCATATCATGGTTTATCCTTTCAAGGAGCATTACATAAAAAGCTTGCCTTCTTCCAAAAAAAAAGAAATGAAAAATAAAATAAAATTGAAAATGTGCCTTGGTGAAAACCTAGAAACAGGCACCTTGGTAGCAAAAGTAAAGAGAAATAAATTCATCCTATGGTGAAAACCACTCCCTTGTGGCGCCTTGGATAAGTACCATGATGAAAACCTGGCAATCAGGCATCATGCGTAGTTCTTCTACATGTTTCATCCATTTCGTCTTCTCTCTTTGATCTTGACAATGTTGATCTATACATGAATATTTAGCTATTTTGTGAGCTATCTTACGGTGATCTTGCTTTCATTCCTTCCATGTTTAGCCTTCATATCCATCTTCCTCCATTCATTTTCACCTATCGCTATCCTTTTCCCCTTTGGTCTTGATCTAATAAAAAAAGAAAGAAAGAGTAAAACACAGTGCTATGAAGCCTCTTGACATGTCTACTCCTTTGGATTGCATCCTTTCCTGCTCTTGCATCACGCTTTTGTGACTTATCCTATGTTAGCCTTTCATCACTTGTCTAAATGCGCTTTACATAATAATTTTTCCCTAGCTTGGGTATTCTTGAGGAGTTTCCCCTTGAGGATTTCTTCCCTTCATTATCCTTTATTCTCTTGTCTTCCATCTCTTCCACCAGCTTGTCAATCCCTCTTGTTCTCCACATTGCTAGACATTGGGACTGCATGATATGATCTTGGTTGGGAGTTTGCAATGGAAAAAGAGCTACCAATATCAGAATCAGTATCAGAACCAGTATCAGAACAATTATCAGAATTAGTATCAGAATCAGTATCAGAACCAGTATCAGAACCAGTATCAGAACAAGTATCAGAATGGGCCTACAAAACAAGTATCAGAACACCTACAGGGGCTACACCTTTCACTTTAGTTTATGGGTCTGAAGCGGTACTACCTATTGAGGTTGAAATCCCATCACTCAGAATCAAAATGCATGGACTTGTCACTGATGAAGACTACAGAGTGTCAAGGTTACAAGAACTTGAACTACTAGATGAGCGCAGACAAGCAGCATATGATCGTCTCAGAGTGTATCAGAAAAGAATGTCTAGAGGCTACAACAAGAAAGTCAGACATAGAGAATTTCAGGTTGGCGATCTAGTGTTGAGAGAAAATCTTAAAAATCAATCACATCGAGAACGCAAGGGGAAGTTCGAACCCAATTGGTTGGGTCCCTTTGTTATCACTGCTACTTTTGGCTCTGGTGCCTATCAACTCTCAATGACTGAAGGAGAACAGCTCTGAGAACCAATCAACGTTCTCCATCTGAAGAAATTCTATGCCTAAGGCATTCAGTGCTTGGTAAATGTCCTGAAAAAAATCTTAAAAATCGAAAAAAGTCCTGAAAAAATGAACATCTTGGTGAAAACCTAGCAATAGGCACCTTGATGATTCACAAAAAAAATCAAAAAATATCAAAAGTACAAAAAAATTGAAAAAATGAAAAATACAAAAAAAAAAAAAAAAAAAAAAAAAAAAGAAGAAAAAGTGCCTTGGTGAAAACCTGGAAACAGGCACCTCGGTAGCAAAAATAGAATCTCTACCAAGATGGTGAAAACTCGGCAAACGGGCACCACTTGTTCCAAAATGCTCCATCTATCAGCACAATCTTGGTCTTTCCCAGCTTTCAGTCTTGCTTTAGTTTGTACATATCTCCCGGTTTGTTCCTGCATTTCCAATTTTCAATAAGTCGGCCTGTACACCAACCAGCTCAAGCGTTTGCATCCTATCAATGTTCACACTTGGGGGAAATCAATGTCATATCCTATGGTCTCCCATGTATCTTAGACGTGTCATATCCACTCAGAGTCCTTTGAAGCTTCAAGTTGAGTCAGTCAGTCAGTCTCGTCTCCAGAAAGGATTTTGCATCAACAACAATCAAACATCAAACTCAAACTGAAAACAATCTGTGCTTTTTACATGCTTTTATCTCCTTGTAGGCTTACTGATTCGCATTGAGATTTTTGCATATTGTGTCCCTTCGAGCTCTTCGATGATGTCCTTTATAGGATTTAGAGAGTGATGACTGGGGGCATAATCTTTTCTTTGTCTTCTGCTTGTATGTGAAAATCTAACAACTTTGAAAATTCCGGATTGAAATGGTGTCCGACTGTAAGAGCCTCTATCTTGAATTGGATGGCCATGCGTACCTCGACCATTGATACCCAGACAATTCAAGGAAGTTTGATCTAACTATTATCTTTTTGAGTAAGTTCTTTCTCCTACTGTGGAACACAATCTTGCCTAAGGATGTGAACGATAAAGGGTCACTATGGGTAATTCACATTGGATTTAGAATGATCTCTTGACTGTTTGATGTGTTTGTAATGCAAGGCGTACTCAGGTCATCACAACGTTTATGTTTTGATGCTTGTACAAATTGCTATATCAAAATGGACATGATATTTAGGTCATCCTGGCGTTTGTGCCTTGATGCTTATATTTAATCCGACATTTCGAAAACAAAATCAATATTCATATATCCATGGTTGTTTGACCAGTGGGTGTTGTATTGATTCTTGCGCATACAAATCGATATTCATATGTCTATGGTTTCATGGCTAGTGGGCATTGTATTGATTTATCCGGTTACCTAAAAGTTCAATGATGATAACAAATCGACATATGATCAGTGGCTAAGTCCTAGGTCTTAGGTTGCATTTCATTTTGCATGTCTCTGGCATTTTGCATGTTTGCATGCTCTCAAAATGATTAAACGAACTTCAATGCTTAAATGATTCTTCAAATCGCATCTTCAAATCTAACAAGAGCTAAATCTCACATGAAGGTTCCTCCAATGAAATAGCAAGTAGAATCCTTTTTCGGGATCAAAATTCAAATCTGAGATCATTCATATTATTAACTACTTGCATATTCGACCTTCAATCATCACAGAAATCTAGTATTCAACTTAATTGATTATCTTACATCAAACTATCAAAATTTCAACTTGGTCAACCATGGTCAAACTCATGGTCAAACCTAATCAAATTCGGTCTTCAGGACCTCCAAACGATGCAGAATGCGTTCTCGGACGTATATAACCACTTCTCAAATCAATTAACATGCTTCTAAACTATAACACTGACTTTTCTTGTCAGATTTCAATTTTAATCCCGAAGGGGGCATGGTATTGCACATCATTCAAAGTCTGTAAATCAAATTCTATCGATCAAATCTATCAATATCTTTCATCAGTGATCAAGACAACAATCACGTCTAGTCGCTGATTCATCAAAAGTCCTCATCGCTCGGGGCAAAATCTATCATCACTTGGGGCATATCAGATTCATCGATCCATATCAATCTGGTATTCTCTTAATCTTGTAAACTGTATCAGTTTTGCAACCATCAGATCATAGTGTTCTTTCCTTGGTTCTTCGACAACTGAAGGGTTTGGATGTGATACTTGCTAGTTCTGCTAAGACAATCGAGTCTAGAACGGGTCACTCACTTCTTATCAATCCTAAGGTTCAGAATCAGGTGTTTTGACACTTTTTCGCAATCATAGGTTTAGTTTCTGCTATAGTGAACATTATCTCTGGTCATTCAGGACCTCCTATCTCAATATCTCTCAATTGGTTTCTATATTGAGATCGGTTTATCTTTTGAATCAGTTTCATATCTCTATCAAACACAGACTATCTTTGAACCACTGCGCTTCACACAGTAATTCAAAGAGGGGCAAAATGTAATACCCCAAAAATGGGCTATAAGTTCATTAATCTCCTACATCTTCAATTCGAACAAAATCGACATCAAAGTCCTAACCTAAGGCACATCTAAACATCATCGAATCATAATTGATTATCTTAAATTTTGCATCGGAGAATATTCCTAGTAATATTCCTAATTATCTTAATTATCTTTAATTTTATAATTATTTGGCAATAAATCACATTTATCCTAAAATTTGATTAATTGAATATTTTCATATTTAATTAATTAGATTTAATATTTGCCACTTAATTGTGTAATTAAATTTAATTATATCTATTATTAATTGTATTATTTAATTTTGACAATAAATCTAATATCATGTGAATAATTGATTAAATTCTTATTTAATTAATTAAAGCAAGTTGTCATTATTTAATAATATAGTTTTTAATAAAATTTGATTAAATAATTGATTAACCCATAAATCAATTATTTTATTTTTAAAAGCAGTTAAGTTGGAAATAAATCACTTTATTATTAAATTAATTCATAAATAAAACATGCACAATCATAAAAGCAAACAACTATCAATTATCAATTAAAGCTAAACTCTATTTGAGTTAAAACTTAGCTTTTGCATGTTTTTGTGAGTTAATTATCTTTTATTTAAAAATAACTCAAAAATCAAGTTGAATTATTTGAGTGATTTATGGCTTTTTTTCATGCACCTCCAAAGCCTTGGATTTCTATAAATTAAAGGCTTTAGCTCTTCACAAATCATCTCTCAAATTTGCATCCAAGCATCTCATATTTTGCACAATCACGCTGGAGAATTGGATTGAAGAATCAAAGCTCTTGTGAATCGACATCTTTGTGAGATCAATCTTATTTTTGCATTCATAGTTTTCATATCATTGTTAGAATCTTCATTGTTAGATCATTTAGCATTCATTTCATATCAAGTTTTTCATATTAGCAT
>BSBK01013765.1:0-45000 GCA_027943335.1 Chamaecyparis obtusa | reverse complement strand
AATATTTCAAATTATTCATTCAGTCGACCTTCAAACATTAAATAATATTATAACCTTTAAAATAAAAAGTTGGTGTGTTTTCCCTGTTAAATTATGGGCATGACATGTACGTGCAACGATGAGCCAACAAGAGTTCTGACTTTTAATAAAGTGATATGTAGATCATTAATGGTATGTTTCAATTTTATTTAATGTTTACATCAAATTTAAAAATTAATATAATTTATTTATTGAATTAGTTTTTTCAAATATTTCATCTTAAGCATTTTTTAATTTTCAAACAAATAATTTTATTATATACTTTTTAAAATAGTTAACTTCTGGTGCTTTGCTGGCAACTTCGCAGGTTGTTGGGGTTTCGTCTAGGGCTTCTCCTCCAGCCGGAGTAGTTTTATAGTCGGCTGGAAGGATTTTGCTGGATGTTGGAGTGTCCGCTGGGGGTTTTCTAGTAGCTTATGATGGGTCTCTGGAGGTCTCATTGGCTGCTGGCGTGGTTTTGTAGTCAGCTATTGGGGTTTCCTCTTTTGCTTGCTGCCCTACTATCCCCTTGCAGACTGCTGGAACTTCACATTCTATGAGTGTTTCACAGCCTGATGGCAGCACAGTTTCTAGTTATGTTCCTCTTGGTGGTGCTGTCGTGCCTAAGGGAGCATTATTGTACATTGGTATGGTTTCTAGGGCCTCAACTTCTTGCTTTGGTGGGGTTGGGGTTGGTGGTGGTCCAGGTTTTGCTAAGGGACATTTCCCTGTCTCAAACCCTATCAGGATCTCTTTGGATGAGAAAGTGGAGAAAGATATTGAATGTGCATCCTTTGAATTTTCTTCTCTTGGTGTCATCTGTCACTTTCTGGGTTTGTGGCCGGGCCTTGCTGATTTGCACAAGTGGATTTCTATTCATTGGGAACCTATTATTTTGGTTTTGTTCATATCTTCCCCATGGCTAGGGGTTTTTTAATTGCTACTTTTGATAATGTTGAAGATAGAAAGTTGATTATGTGTAATCTTTCTTTCTCTTGGGAAAACTGTAATATGTTGGCTATAAAACCTTGGACTCCTGATTTTTCCCCCTTTTCTGAAATCTTTAACAAGATTCCTATTTGGGTGAGGTTCCCCTACCTTCTTCTCCATCTTTGGGTTGATTCCCTATTTGAAGTGGTGGGTGATGCTCTTGGAGACTTTCTGATGTTGGATGTAAAGTCATCTAAAACTTTGCACTTGACTTATGCACGTATTCTAGTAGAGATAGATATCTCTAAGGGGTTACCAGAAATGATTAAATTAGAGTACTCAAATACTTCCTGGATTCAAACTTTGGACTATGAAGGGCTTCCTTTCACATACAGGAAGTTTTTTCAAACGGGTCACTTGGTGGCTCAGTGCATATTATAGAGGACTAAGACCAAAAGGTCTGCATCTTGGTGGAAGTGTGCTTCTTGGGATCATTACACAGTTGTTAAGAAGAATATTGTAGAGAATGTTGGTCTTGAGGATGTTCCTCTTGGCACTATTCCTTTGGGATCTTCTTTCAATTCTACTGGTAGTTATGAGGTAGTTCAGTCTACTGGTGGTGTTTCTTCTACTGGCTTTGTTCCTGCTATCTCTAGTTGTATTTCTCTCAGTAATTCTTCAACTGCTGGGGTTCGTCATGTTGGTTCTGGTCTTGCTGGATCTTCTAGATTGTCTACTGGTACTATTCCTATTTTTTCTTCCAGCAACTCTCTTGATGGATACTTTGGCGCTAGACAGTCTGCTTCTGCTGGCTTTGTTCATGTTCTTGTTGGGTCTATTGGTTTCCTTCCAAATAGCCCTTTTTCGTCTGGCCTTCCTGCTGGTTGTAATGGTGTTGGTCAATTTGTTGGTGTCTTTTCTGCTGGTTTTGATCTGGTTGGGTCTGTTGGTTTCCCTCCAGTCAGCCCTATTGTTGTTGGGTCTACTAGTTTCCTTCCAGCTACCCCTGTTTCGTCTAGTCTTCCTACTAGTTGTAATGGCACTGGTCATTCTGCTGGTGTCTTTTATGCTAGTTTTGTTCCAGTTGGGTCCGTCGGTTTCCCTCTAGTTAGCCCCATTTTGGCTGGTCATTCTATTGGTGTAGATCCCTTGGTTGGTTTTGTTCAGACTTCTTCTCATGCTTCTCTCTTGAGACCCTCCTCTCAAGACTGGCAGGAGAAGGCTTCTTTGGTGGAGGAGGGGTGGACCCTAGTTACTGGTAAATATCATAAAATGTCCTCTCCTCAATTTGAAATGACTCTCTATTCTAAGAAGGGAGGTAATGGAAAATCTTAGTTTTTTCCTTGGGTTGTTTCCCTTGTTTGGTGGCAGCGTTCTTCCTTGGCTGACATGGGGTTTTCTGCTAGTTTTTTGGCTTTGATTCTTTGTGAGGGGTTTGGGGTGTCTGGGCCTATGTTTTGGCAGGACTATTCTATTTATGGAACTCTTAAAGTTTTATTTCAAGTTCCAGTATTGTAAAGGGTTTCGGGGTCCCTTCAAAACCTGTTGTTACCTTAATCAAAAACTTTTCCTTTCAAAAATAGACTTTTTTATAAATTGTTAAATCAACTTTAAAATTTAATATTATTTATTAAATTATGTATATTCATAAAATATTCAAACTTAAATTAGTTACTAAAATCCACACTCTCTAATTTCATAACACGTATAACACTTAAAAACTAATGAAGTTGAATGGCTCCAAATGAGCCCACCAGAAATCAAGTTTGTTGAGTGCAAGGCTTCAACATCATAAGGGATGAGGCCAAGATCGTGCCCTGGGCAAATTTGGTAGAATGGATACCCCTCAGTCCTTGGCTCTTAGTCAAAGAGGTTTCAGCTTGTAGGCTCGTGCTCCTGTATTGGGTAGAAAATAGGTTTCTCATAGGCTTCATGCCTTTTCTGGGAAGCCCTACTCCAGGATTGAACCTCCATAAAAATAAAAGCTAAAATTTCTCTTTTGTTTTAACTTTTAAGATTTGTTGTTATTATAAATTATAGTTAAAAAATTAAATTCAAAACTTAAATTTTTTTATTGATTTATTTACTTGTATTTCATCTTAAATTAATTTTTAAAAATAAAAAATCTAATTTTATTTTTTAAATTTCTTTAAATTATATTTTACAATTAGTTTTTTTAACCATATTTTTTTATAGATATATTATTAAAAAGATAGAAATACTATCTAAATGATTTATTTACTTGCATTTCATCTTAAATTAATTTTTAAAAATCACACCGTCTAATTTTAAAACAAAAATTATATAGATTATATTTAAAAAATAATTTTTTAACCTCTTTTTTTTTATAGATGTATTATTCAAAAGCTAGAGGTAATTGTATTTAAATTAAGATTGAAATTATTTTACATAAATTTGATTATTGTCCTTAACATACCTTAGTTATTGACCCTAAAAAAGAGATTGAGAGAAATATATAATACATAAGTAAAATAATCTCCTAATTAAAACATCCAAGAAATTTTTTTTCCATTTAATTATTATATAGATAAGATATATTTTAGAAATTATAAATGAAAGATGATGGAGAATCTAACCATCATATCATTTTAAGCTTCTTATAGACCTAGCATTTTAACAAATCTTGAGTACAAAGATTAACATATAAAAATTTAGAGCTTTTGAATTAATAGATAATAGATCTTCCTATTTGATATTACAAAATAAATAGTCACTTTTAAAATGTGGAGAAATTAAAAAAAATGTTAAAGACAATTACATTTTGATCTATCCCACTACTTTAAAAGAGAAAAAATTGCGAGAAATAACTAATATGAAATGGTTGTAATCACCTAAAAATGGTCAAGATTAATTCAAGTGAGAAACTAAGACAAAATCAAAATAATAATTGCAATCAAGCCAAAAATCTAATAATAATTGAAAATAGAAAGCCAATAAATCAATTTAAATCAAATAAATCAAGATAAATCAATTAATTGTGCAATTAATCTTATTAATTGTATAGTTCAATTTAAAATCGAATCAACCCATTCAAGGGGTACACATGGCTAAACAAATCAATTTAATTCAATTATTTAATTCCTAATTTCCCTCACCCACCATATGGGATGAAAATGCCTCAACCAATAGGAATTAAGGATTGAGCTCACATGGATCAAAAGCAAATCGAATCTCAATCACACATAAGGTGAGAGAATCTCGACCACTCATTTTGTCTCTTTGTCCCAAGCTTTGAGGACAAACTATTTAAATTATCCCTAAAGATGGAGCCATGGACTTAACCTTCACCCAACCATAATCAAAGTAACTCCACCCCTATGCTTGCTAAAATCTATAAATAGAAGACCAAAATCAGGAGAAAAAGATCCACACATCTGAGAATTGCATCAAATCTCTTGAGTTTTTGAGCTAGAAAGGCATTTTAAACATAATTTGAGCATAGTTTTTGAGTAAAATAGACTTTTAATTATGTTAATCTTTATCATTTCTCATTTTAAGGCTCTTACTAATGGATGCTTGTTGAGAGCTTACTATTAGAATACTTAAATAGAGAATCGTAGAGTGCTCATTAGTTGTATTTGCATTTGAATAGCTCACTAATTATGGTATTTAGTTTATTTAGATCATTTATTACTAAGCTAACCCTATGAAGGTACTTTCAATAGTACACAAAATGGCACCCACAGTGGGGAATTAGATGTCATTCATTTAAATTTCAAAAAATTTGCTAGATTTCTAAGATTCTCTTGTTTATAACTTTGTTTTATAGGTGAAGTTGCGCATTTGATACTTCCTACAACGCATCCAATCATTCCTACAACGCATCTAAGATAAAGTGTTGCATCTTTACATGGGGAACCAATGCATTTGATAACTTCTATATTCTATCTTTCATTCTTTCAACGCTTTCACCTAACTACGCAGTGCATTCAATCAATCATGTAGCGCATTCAAAGTTTTCTTTATGTGCATTTAACTTATAAAACAACACATTTAATTTTTGTTTTTGTGCATTTAAAGTTTTTTGCAGCTCATTCTAAGTTTTAAATAGCGCATTCAATCATTTCTGTAGTGCTTTTGACTATTTTCATAAATTGATAAATCTCACAATCAAAAATGTATTTCCTGTGTTTTTCTGATGGCAGGGCATAAAAAGGTGAAAAATCCAAAGACCAAAAATACCAGGGAGGATAAGGTCATTGCAAAAAGGATCAATAAAGAGAACGTTAACCACTTCAACAAATTTTTAGAGGATTCCAAGCAAGAAGGTAAGGATTATGAACGTTATTTGCAAGTAGTTGATGCTTATAAATCAAAATTCATATCCTTGAATTGGATTTTCATGCCTTGATCATTTTGGTTAAAATTGAAAACTAAAGGCTTAGAATTCATTTTTGCTTGTTTTCCTTCTTTTTTCTTGGTTGTGTTGGACTAACAATTTCGAAGAGGAGGCAAAGGAGCTAGAACAATTGCCACTAGGTGAGTTAAAATCATGAAAATCTCAATAAAAAATGCCCCTAGCCTTAGCTAGCTTTGAAATTAGGTAAGTCTTGAAACTTTAGTGAATTTTTGCTTAAATTGTGACATTTTCACTTTGAATCTAGTAATTAGAAAGCCTATTATTGTTTGAGAAATTTGGTAATAAGCCTATGCTCTTCACTTTTCAAGTGAATCAAAATGCCAAACTTACCAAGTTTCTTAATTAAAAGAAAGGTTGGGGAATAAACAAGCACTAAAATTAAAAACCCCTTGTTTGTGGAGGAAAGTAGAAATACTTGATTCCCATGGGTTAGAGGGTTTTGGTTAATTGAACATTGTTAATTGTACTTGGGAGTGAAAGAATAGTAGGTATATTCTCTTCACCTTTTGTTGAACCAAACTCCCAAACCTATCTCTTCATCTCATTTATTCACTTTGAATGAACATGCTTGAACTATAGTGGGCTTGCCTCCCGAGAATTTGCCTTAATGAGGTCGGTGAGAGGGACAACCCAAAGTGGGATACAATTGTCTTTGCTACAATAATCCAACCCACTATAAAATAAAACGTGTTCATCCTTAATGGGGTGAATGATAAAAAGGATATTAAGTATCGAACTTCCTCGAGTAGTCCTTTGGGATTGCACAAAACTCTGATATACCGCTATGTGTGAGTGTTTACACCTTCATGAAATTAGGAAAATTAGCAACAATTCAATGAAAATATAATGGAAATTTAATCTAAAGAATTGCATTTAACATCCATATCATCTCATGTTTCTCTATCTAAGTTTGTTAAGTAAAGCTCTCAGCCTTATTCTCTACTAGTGACAATCCTAGAATGAAAAAAGTATGATACTATGCCTAAATCTAGCTCTCAATTCTCAAAATGATACAAAGATTAACTCAAATGCTCATGATAATGCTCTAAAATCTCACTATTTGCTCTCAAAATGCTCAAAATATTGCTCAATTTCTCTCAAATTACCTATAGTGATGATGTTATGCATTCAAATTTTCTAGTATATTATGCTCTCAAAATGACTTCTATTTATAGTAAAATCCCAAGGGTAGGGGGTAGAGTGACTTGATCATGATTTAGCCTTGGTTGAGTCAAAAACTTTGAAATGTTTTTAAATGGGGGGACAATTTAAATGATTGTCTCAAATGTTTGGACAAGTAGACAAATTTGAGTGGTTGAGATTCAAAGTTGAAAATGTGTGATTGAGATTCAACTATTTGGAGTGATCCATGTGCATTATGTTCTCAATTCTTATTGGTTGCTCAAATTATGTTGAAAGATATTAGGATTAATTAAATTCCATCAATTAATTAACTTAGCCATGTAAGGGAATAGGTTCAATTTGATTTTTGATTTAAAACTATACAATTAATTGATTTAAATCAATTATATAGTGTGATTGATCCCTTTAAGCTTGTATTTAATTATTTGATGTCATGATTTGATTTTTCTTTTGATTTAAATGATTTTATCCAATTTTGATTAATAAATGCCCATTTAAAATTGATTTGATCCATTTTGATGAGAATTAGAGCATTTGATTAAGATTTTGTAAATTTGAATGATTCTAAGACACTTGCCCAATTTTTGGTGTCTACAACCGCTGGTGGGAAGCCCCTTATTTTTGGGGGATGAAACTTGATGTCTCTTTTGAATGGAATCATTAATAGTACCTTGTTATCCTAGAAAGCTTACATTTTTAAAGCCATGCTTACGAACCAATTTGACAAATAGGTAGATTGCTTAGAGTTACTTATTGTTAAAAAACCCGTGATAACGTTCAAAAATTTCAAACACTTTGTGTGTAGAGGGTTAAAAAGACAAGTGTACTTGTGACTGCTTTATTTGAAGATACGTATAATAAGTGAGAAACATCCATTTGAAAAATCATCTTACATTTTTAAATATCTTCTTAAAAGAACAAATCACCAAATTTGGGGGAAAATCAATTTCAATTCAAACCTTTGTTGATGTCGATTTTCACATGATCACGTAAATTGAAAATATCTTTACATGAAAATGGCACTTGCACAACCCAAGAGGTCCTCGAATTTATATTTCAAACTCCTTTTATTGAGACTCAAGAACAAGAGGATAGTCTCCCAAACCTATTTGAAGAAAGAGTCAATCCAATGGATAGAAATGATGCATTTTATGACTATCTTCATGGAGGAAACAATGAAAATCAAGGAGAAACTAATCAAGGAACCACTAACCAAGCAAACCAAGGGCCAAAAGAGACAGCCGAAGAAAGAGCCAATAGGGCGGCCCAAGATCTTGAGTTCCTTGAGATCATGGAAAAACTTTTAGAAAGAAATAAGTAAAGATACTTCCTTAACTTAGCCCAATCAAGGGTCAAACTTCCTCATGATTATGATATTGCAACATTAAATAAAGATGAGGAAGAAGAGAATCCTTTAGGTGCTGTGAATAAACAACTTAAAATGTTTCAAGCACAAATCGACACCATGAAGAAAGCGGTCGAACCAAAGCCCTTTTCCATCGGGGTTTTATGCCCATTTCCATTTGATCAGAATTTGGTTATGGCACCTTTCCCACCTAACGTGGTCTTTCCTAAATATGATAAATACATGGGTAGATGAGACCTCCAAGACCATCTAAGAGAATTTTGTTCTTTAAGTATAAAATTCATGCACGATACTACCTATTTAATGAGGCTATTTCTAAGAAGCCTAAGAGGAGAAGCCATGGAGTGGTTTTACAAATTACCCCAAGGAATCAAAATGTTTGAAGAACTAGCCTCTAAATTTGTGGCTCACTATTCCTATAACATAGAGTACAAAATCACCATTCTCAATCTATGCAATACAAAACAAAGAGATGGTGAGTCTTTCCTAGGGTTTCTCCAAAGATGGAGAACGGTTTCCGCATGATACCCATGACGTATACCTGAAAAAGAAAAGATGGAGATCTTTATGAATAACCTAAACATGGAGATGAACTATAGACTCCAACTTCCATGTCCCCCTACATTTGAAAAGATTATTGAAAATAGGATAAAAATTGAAGAAGTGTTGGTAAAAAGAGGTGAAATTAAACTATTCAAATAAAACAAAGGTTATACCAACACTAATAACAACAATAATTTAAATAATTATAATAATAACAAAGGAGCCAATAACAACAATGATAAACCACGATTATGGTTGAAAAACACCAATAAGAATCTTGTGAATGATAGAGTTGTGGAAGCACACAACCTAAAGGCTACTCCTTTTAACTTATCAAGCAGGTCAAATCGAACATATAATGTTAATCAAATGACCAAAACTCCTTTTAACAACAACAAAAACACCAACAACAATCATTTCAACAATTCGAATGTCAACAAACCTAAACCTTTTTTCTCTGCATTTCAAAGAAGGAAATTCACATTCCTAGGTGAACCATTGGAAAATACTTTGAGAACCCTTGTGGCTAATAAAATCATTGTTTTACCTAAATCAAGGCCATACGATCCTCAAGTCAAACCAACATGGTGGAATGACACGCATCATTGTGAATATCATCGTAACAAGGGACATAAAACTAACAAATTCATGAAGCTTAAACATTTAGTCCAAGACTTAATTGATGATGGTACCATAAAGGTGGAAGGACCTCAAAATAATGAAGATCACACAGCTTTTAAGAACCCTTTCCTAAATCACAAAAAGGGGGAAACATCAAATGCCAACCACAATACAAGAGGGGTAATGAAAAGGTAAATTTTTCCCACACTTATGACAACACCATAAATGTCTTAAGTGGTTGTGAAAATACAATCAATGTGATTGTGGTGAAGGAAAAAAAGAAGGAAGAAGCATATAACGTTGTGACTAGGGGGTTGTAATACCCCAAGAATGGGCTATAAGTTCATTAACCTCCTACATCTACAAATCGAATGAAATCAACATCAAAGTCCTAATCTAAGGCACTTCTAAACATCATCAAATCATAATTGATTATCTTATATTCTGCATCGGGGAATATTCCTAGCAATATTCCTAATTATCTTAATTATTTTTAATTTAATGATTATTTGGCGATAAATCACATTTATCCTAAGTTTGATTAATTGAATATTTTCATATTTAATTAATTAGATTTAATATCTTGCCACTTAATTGTGTAATTAAATTTAATTCTATCTATTATTAATTGTATTATTTAATTTTGACAATAAATCTAATATCTTATGAATAATTGATTAAATTCTTATTTAATTAATTAAAGCAAGTTGTCATTATTTAATAATATAGTTTTTAATAAAAGTTTGATTAAATAATTGATTAACCCATAAATCAATTATTTATTTTCAAAAATCAGTTAAGTTGAGCATAAATCACTTTATTTATTTTATTAAATCATAATTATCCATGTGCACATTCAAATGACCAGTTAAACTCAAAATTGGAAAATCAATGCAAGTTGTTAGCTTTTTGAAACTCAACATCTTTTTGAGTTTTAAAGTGGATCTAAACTTCTAATTTGAGTTGAACTGTGCTTTTGCATGATTTTTGTGACTTAATTATCTGTTATTTAAAAATAACTCAAAAATCAACCTGAGTTATTTGAGTGATTTATGGCTTTCTTTCACAACCTCCAAAGCCTTGGATTTCTATAAAAACAAGGCTCATCTCTTCATAACTCATCTCTCAATCATCTCTCAAATTTGCATCCAAGCATCTCATATTTTTGCACAATCATGCTAGAGAATTGGAATTGGAAGGATCAAAGCTTCTTGCGAATCAACATTGTTGTGAGATCAAGTTTGGTTTTTACATTCATTTAGATTCATTTTCATATCATTGTTAGCTTACTTTGCATGTTCATAGATCAATTTCCATATTAACATAGATTCATATCAAGTTTTTATCATTATTATTGCATAGAAAATACCAAAAAAAATAGATTAATTGCATTCAATTTCATATCCATCTTTTGCATTCAAATCCTTCATTTAGGTGTCGTCTAGGTCACTGATCTCGATAACAATCTGAGAACATTAATCTCACACCTACTAGAAGGCAGTAAATCACTTGGTTAAATTAGATTTCAATTTTGCACGATTTTGATTATAGCTAACCTCTAATGTTTTACTGAAGTGTTGTGTTTACAGATCAGGTACAATTTTCACACACACAGGGGCAAGCATCGAAAATCACTCTATCAGGAGGTGCCCCTAGAATCATCCTACCTAATCAAACATCCCCTTCTTCAAAACAATACAATTTAGTAGATCAACTCCAACGAACCCCTATGCAAATTTCCATTTTGGAGTTGCTCAAACTTTCACCTACTCACAAAGAGGTTTTGGAAAAGGCCCTTGTTGAAACCAATGTACCTTTGAATTTGGATGTGGACAAGTTTCAAAATATGGTAGGATGCCTTGTTGCACCCCATTGTTTATCCTTTTATGAGCAAGATGATATGTCCTTAAATCATCCACAAAACTTGTCATTGCCTATCGAGGTTTGATCCATAAGCATAGGGTTAAGAGAGTCCTCATTGATGGAGGAGTTAGCCTAAACATCTGCACATTAAATCTTGTTAAAACCTTAGGATATTTTGAGGAAGCTATAGACCCAAAGATAAAAATAACTATTAAAGCTTACGATGATGAAGAAAGGGCTTCCAAAAGGATAATAATGCTCCCCATTTGAGTAGGTCCAATGAAAAAAGAGACCATTTGTCAAGTCCTAGATCTAAAATTAACCTATAATATCCTATTAGGAAGGTCATGGATATGTGAAATGCAAGCAGTACCCTCGACGTACCGTCAATGCTTGAAATTTTATTATATCAGACAAGAAGTTATGGTGAGTGGAGATTTAAATCCATTCCAATATTGCAATAACATAAAACCCATAAATGATTCATTGGTCCCCCATAATGCAGAAGGATCTATGTCAATAAGGATAGAACAAGGACAAAGCTCAAAGGATCTCCTATTTAAAAGGAAAAGAAAAGGTAGAGAAAGAAGACATTGTTGTTGAAAATCAACAAATTCCCACTAACTTAGCTACATCAACTAAGGGAAAGGAGAAAGTTAGTGATGAAAGTACTCACGAAGAAAAAGAAGACCAAGCAAAATCCACTCAATTACACACCAAGGAGGCTCATTACCAAAAAATGGATAGCATGATGAAGAGTTTCGAGAAATAATGAAAAATCAAACAAAAAGGTGTGGGTGAATACTCCAAAGTCCCATGGAAAACCCTCTAGCCTACATACACCCCATAAATACAATGATCATTTTGTAAGGGCTAGCAATTCTTCATCTATGGATGAAGAGGATAATGAAATTTTGAAATGGCTATATAAAGATGATGAGTCAAGTTCTCATGAGAAACGAATTCAAAATATTAGTATTCCTACTCATCAATATGGAAAAGCTTTTCAAATAATGAAAAAATGAGTTATAAAGGACAAGGACCTTTGGGTATAATAAATGAAGGGTTAATTGAGCCCATCAAAATGTCTTGGAGGGATAGAAAGGAGAAATCTAGATTAGGATATCTTGAACAAGGATACACTCAAAAGAGACACCCCGTGATTTATGATCAAATTCTACAATTAGGATCACAAAGTGATGAAGATTCAAATAATTCAGAGTGAGATTCATTGTCAAGTGAATCTTGCCAAGATAAAGAGGTGGATGTAATTCACACTTATACTCCTAACAAAGGAAAAGAACAAGAAATAGCTTCAGGATCAAGTTATCACCAAGCTTCGAGTTCTAATCAAGAGGTTCAAGAAAATGTACCAAATCAAGAAGCTGAAGAAATCAATGGGTACGAGAATTGTAATGCCCCACCAAGGAACCCAAGAGAACTTAACCTAAACATGCTACTAAGTTTGCAGAATAATTTTTTTTTAAAAGTGTGAACATTCAACAACATAAAAGTCTTACAATGCAAAAGCAATACAATGAAATGAACAACTCACATAGGTTACAACTCTCAAGAATTCCATGATGAAGATTACGTGAATATTAATTAATTAATTTAGATTATATATAATTACAAAACTCTTATAAACAAATAAAAGATAAATGCAACATCACATATAAGATAAGATAAATACAACCGGTACCATCAGGTAACCATAATAACCTACATCCACTGCACATGTTGCAGGGTATGTAATACAATAATCCAAGGTAAAATACAACATGATATCTCTAAACAACTGATACAATGATACAAGATCACATAGAAGAAGAAGAATAAGAACACCACTCCAACAATGAAGATCAAGAAGAATCAACTACTACAGGGATCATCCAGCACTAGTACACGAATGTCGAATCTCAAATGGTAAAAGAATCACTACCACCCGACCTCGTGAACCTAAATGGTCCACTCCCACCGTGCTAAGGAGATAACAATAGATCCCACTCAGATAATAAACAATGACATAACAAACTAATGAAGAGATCCTAAAAGCTTCTAACTCAAAAGGTACAACATACACAACCAGAGGCAACCAACACACGTAGGAAAATTAAGATGCATAAAGGAAGTGTCATCACATGAGCCAACTCTAAGGTTATCCTGGTAGTCCCTTCAGACCCCGACGCCCTAGTGACTCTATGTGGCATTAGTAACCCCTCTTGTAGACAAGGTACTAACTATGCCATATCCAGTCCACATAGGCGGAAAGCATCTTCTCACTCCCATCCTAGTCATCACTCAATCAAGAACTCAGGCATGGGTGAGGCACATAATATCTTATTAGGTTCATTGTAAATTCTCAATGTCATTAATTATCACTTATTAAGCTACTTGTAATAGGATATCCTGGCAACCACTTCTGAGCTCTGACACCAATTACAAGCCACTTCCCGCTATACACTTAGATAACCTACCCTAGGGTTTCAAAAGATCAAGTATAACTTTGAGTTAACACAACTCATAAATCTCAATAACTAGCTCTAACATGCAAAATCAGAAATCACCATAAAATAATCCCACATAGGGTTAGAACAACTCAATCAACCCAACAGAGTATGCAAGGCAAACAAATGCTAGATAAAACACCAAATCCCGCCTCTGGAACTACATTCCCACTGGTTGACAATAAACCCCCTCAAAACCACCACAAAGGGTAATAAAAGACTAAACATGATTAATTAAAATAGACTAATTACATCCATATTTGACTCAAATTAAAATGATGTCATCACGAAGAAACACTTAACTAATCCAAACAACTAGATTCACATAACACTCACTTGCATGGCTAAACACCCACATTAAAACTTAACACAAAATTAATTTCTTTTATACAAAACTAGTCCTATATTTTGTAGCCAATACTCATGCAAAAATCATTAACATCTAATTACTCCATGCAAGATAATTAAATGTAGAAATAATTTGTAAATAAAATACGTCCAACAAAAATCTTTCAAAATAAAAACTTCAAACACTTACAAGACAACATGATTCCCTTAAAGAAATCTAGTTAATTATAAAACATAACTAGTCCAACTATATTGCATGTATTTATAACCATGCAAATAAACATATATAATTATAAATTTCAGTTGACTAAAACAATCATCTTGTTGACTAAAGTCTATTTGACTACAAAAGTATTCATATAAATGTCTCACACATAACTATCTATTTTAAATAAAATCCCATGCATGTATACTTTTTAAATAAGTATTTAACTAAAACCTCCATGTATAACAAAACACCATGCATTTAATAATAAAATAATGTTATTAATTTTCTAAAAACAAATAGAAACATTAATATCAAAACCAGCATGTAAAAAAAATCAATTAATATTTATTTATTAATTATTTTTTTTAACAATTATAAATCTGAAATTTAATATTTAAATTAAAAAAAAATAATTAATTTTTAAATCTGAAAATTAATAAATAATTAAAAAAATAATTTATTTTTTTAAAATTAATTTTTAAATCCAAAAATTAATAAATAATAATATCAATAAATTCAAATAACAAAAATCCTTCTTTTTTTAAAAATCACATATATATATTCTCAATTGATTCCTTTAATGAAAAACTAGGATAATAATCAATTAACAAAGAAATCCCAATTACCACAATTTAGCCAGATTTACACAACTTCAAACTCTAATGAAATTTATTCTAAAATTCAACATAATTGAATGCATGCAGCAAGGATTTCCATAAATTCCAAATCTAGAATAGAAAGAAATAGAGAAATACATAGGCAAAGATCCAAACATGCACACAACCAGGCACGAAGAAGACAATCTTTCTGAAATTCACAAAATAACATACTCATAAGGAAAATCAAACCCTACCTCAAAACTGAAGGAAATATTCAAACGAAGACCAGATCTGAAGATAAAAACCCAAAACCTCCAAGCTTTCCAAAGTTGAATTCTCCACAAAAATCATTTATTCTACCTACTAAAAGTTCCTCCACCTATGTCCTCAAAATCCAATCCTTGCCAAAAATCTCTCCAAAACCTATCTGTCAAAATTATGGTCAAATCTCTTACATGTAGGAATTCCCATTCCGCATGCTGGGGTTTGGAACTCCACTCTCTAAAAAGCTTGCATGAATTTAGACTTTGATTTGTAGTTCAATTTCAGTTGAACTCAAGTCTATTTTCACTATGCTTTTGTTGAAAAGACTTTAACCCAAAATTAACTAATGCATTTAATTTAATTTAAATGATTACTGATTGTGCAACTTTAATGCATTCAATAAATTAAAAATAAAACATTTACTCTAAAATAATTTCCACATGCTCAATTAATACTCAAATTAATAAATACATTACAATTGAGTATACGTTAAATTTACAATTAAATAATTCTAAGGTGAAGGTATTTAATTAATTCTCATTAATTAAATATTTCAACCACACTCAACAATTGCATTTAATTTAATTTCTATATAAATAAATAAATAATCTCTCATGGCTAAAAAATAGCAAAGATCCAATTTATTAAAATTGCACTATTTAATCAAATTAAATAATCAAATTATAGAAAACACACCAACAACCAAAATCAAAAGCATCACAAGGACCTAAGGACCCACATTCATACGCAAGAACATGGTTATAAACTCACATCAACTAGACTAGTTTAGGAAGGGTAGGAAAAATAGAATCTTGTCCACTATTTCAGGACAATAATATGGCTTAGGTTAGGATTTGGACCCGTGTTATCTCCCCTCTCTTACCATTTGAGATATTGCGATAGGGCACGCTCATCCTGACAATTCAGGGAAGTCGATGCCCGGTACCTGCAAACCTACATACAAAACCCGCATGTACATACATATATAAATATATAACAGACAATGGTGGGGATCGGCCAATCGTGTGGATCTCGCAAGCAAGTAACTACAACTCTGTCCCTCAACCACATCAGACACATCAAATAGAAATATAAAACAAACACATCATCCATACACATGCAAGTACGGGGTCAGTAAAATCAGAAACATAAATGTTTTCCTAACATATAATCTATCATCCTAAAATACTCATAATATTTATAAAATTGGACTAGGGGCGGGAAACTACAAGAACCCTATGTGACATCATGGTTACCTGCAATAGAAGGATCTAGTGATAGGTTTGATCCAAGAGATTTTTACCCATTAGAAACCCGAGAGGATTCAAGTGAGGAGGATTTTGACCCGAGTTCTCTAGAACACTTAGAAGAAGCACATGTTATAGATTTAAGTGATATAATGTTTGAACTTCCAATGAGGTCATGTCCTTAAATCTGGTTGAGCCAAACCAAAACATTGATCCCTTATCCCTTATTTATTTGGAACTCATTAAATGAGATTCCTTACAACCCACTATTCTTCCCACATTCTTGAATGAAAAATCGATGTCAAATTGTTGAACCTTCTTTTACAAATGAATATCAAGAAGTGATGAAGGGGAGTATCCAATTTCTCAGTTTAGATATAAAATAAAATAAAATAAAAAATTGAAAGAATCTAGTGTTGAAACCACAATGTGGCTGCATTAGATAAAAAAGAGAAAGAAATAAAGAACGTTTCCAAAGGTGAAAACCCAATAGAGGCACCTAAGGAAGAGAGGTTGGATACCTTGCCCGAACACTATGAGGAAAGGTCACCTATTTTGATAGAACCAGTAGAGAAAGTCAACATTGGATCAGAATTACAACCAAAGGTTATACATCTAGCAGCATCCTTATCAAGTGAAGAAAAAGAGGAGTTCATAAAATTCTTCAAGGAAAGACAAGTAAATTTTGCATGGTCATATGATGATATGCCTAGACTAGATCCAAACTTGATAATGCACCATTTAAACATCAAAGGAGTAAGACCAGTTAAACAAAAATTGTGGAAAATGCACCCACACATAACACTTCTTATCAAAGTAGAATTGGAAAAGTTACTAAAAGTGGGATTCATAAGATCCATCGACTATGTCGAGTGGATATCAAACATTGTGCCTATTTCAAAAGAAAACAAGTCTATTAGAATTTGCATGGACTTCAGAGATCTCAACCTTGCATGTCCGAAAGATGATTTTCCATTACCAAGCATAGACGCTATAGTGGATTTAACAACAGGTCACTCAATGTTCTCTCTCAAGGATAGATTTAGTGGCTACAACAAGATTAAAATAGCACCTAAAGATCAAGATAAAACAACTTTCACATGTGCATGGGGGACATTTTGCTGGAATGATATGCCCTTTGGTCTTAAAAATGTAGGAACAACATATCAATGAGCCATGACTATCATATTTCATGATATGATGCATAAATTCCTAGAGTATTATGTGGATGACATACTTGAAAAATATCATTCAAGGGAAGAACATCTACCTATTCTAGAGAAGATATTCACAAGGTTGGAATAGTTCAAAGTAAGACTCAATCCCAAGAAATGTGCATTTGGGGTACAATCAGGAAAATTGCTAAGGTACATAGTTTTGGCTAAAGGAATAGAGGTAGACCCTGCAAAAGTAAAAGTAATAAAGGAAATGGGGGCACCTAGAAATATAAGCTGAATGAGATCACTCCAAGGGAAAATTCAGGGAATCAGAAGGTTCATATCACAACTAGCGGAGAAATGCCATTATTTTACTCAACTCCTTCACAAGGACATAGTATTTAGATGGGATGATAAGTGTGAAGAATCATTCACATTACTTAAAAGTACCTAATGAATCCACCTACTTTGATGCCACCAATAAGAGTAAAGCCCTTGATTTTGTACATTTCAGCCACAGAACATGCTTTAGGGGCACTCTTGGCTCAAGAGGATGAAAATGGAAAAGAAAAAAAGCCATTTATTACATAAGTAGAACCTTGGTAAAATATGAGTTGAATTACACCTTTATAGAAAGAGCATGTTTGGTGGTACTTTTTTCTTCCCAAAAACTACGACATTGTATGTTATCTCATAAGATTAGATTCATAGCAAAAATTGATCCACTATAATACCTCCTAAGCAAAACAACCTTGACAAGAAGATTGGCCAAATGGGTCATGGTGTTGAGTGAGTTTGATACAAAGTATGTGGATAGAAAGACAAACAAAGGCCAAGTGATATAAAACCAACTAGCGGAGGCACCATTAGAAGATGAACATCCTATTCAAGCAGAATTTCCAGATTTAGAGATAATCAATGTTGAAGCAAAAAACATGGAAGTTATATTTTGATGGCTATTATACCCAACATGGATCACAAGTAGGAATATTATTGATTACTCCTCAAGGATCAACAATACCTAAATCATTCAAGCTACTATTTCCATGTACAAACAATATAGCTAAATATGAGGTACTAGTCATCGACATCAAACTAGCCTTGGAATGGAAGGTGACATAATTACAGATATATGGAGATTCTCAATTGGTCATTAATTAGATAAATGATGAGTATCAAACCAAAGATGATAATTTGATACCTTACAAAAACATGATAGAAGATCTCAAGCAATACTTCACATTGATCACATCTGAACAAGTGCCTAGAGACAAGAACAAAGTAGCAAATGGCATGGATACATTAGCTTCACTTCTCCAAATGCTGGACCAAAGTGCAAGATATGAATTCTTGGTAGTGTAATACCCCAAAAATGGGCTATAGGTTCATTAACCTCTTACATCGACACATTGAACGGAATCAACATCAAAGTCCTAACCTAAGGCACATCGACACATTATCGAATCTTAATTGATTATCCTAAATTCTGCATCGGGGAATATTCCTAGTAATATTCCTATTTTATCTTAATTATCTTTAATTTAATGATTATTTGGCAATAAATCCTATTTATCCTAAAGTTTAATTCATTGAATATTTTGAATATTTAATTAATTAAGTTTAATTCTGCCACTTAATTATTTAATTGAATTGAATTATATTTATTCCTAATTATAATTATTTAAATTTGACAATAAATCAAAATTCCTATCATTAATTGATTAAATTCTTATTTAATTAATTAAAGCAAGTTGTCATATTTAATGATATTATTTTGAATAAAAGTTTGAAAAATAATTGATTAACCCATAAATCAATTGTTTTATTTTTCAAAATCAGTTAAGTTGGAAATAAATCACTCTATTATTAATTAATTCATAAATAAAACATGCACAATCACAAAAGCAGACAACTACCAATTATCAATTAAATCAAAAACTCTATTTTGAGTTCAACTCTGCTTTTGCATGTTTTTGTGAGTTAATTATTCTTTGTAATCAGATAACTCAAAAATCAAGTTGAGTTAATCTGAGTGATTTATGGCTTTTCTCATGCACCTCCAAGGCCCTAGATTTCTATAAATTAAGGCCTCAGCTCTTCACAAATCATCTCATATTTTTGTATCCTCACGCTGTCAAATTGGAGACTGAAGAATCATCTTTGTGAATCCAAGCTATTGTGAGATCATTCTTGTTTTTTTGAGTATTGCATATCATTTAGAATTCATCTTAGATCAATTCATTGCATATCAATTTCATCTTAGATTCTAGATTCATATCAGTTTTCATCATATCATTGCATAGAAAATAAAAAAAAGAAGATTAATTTCATTGATTCATATCTAGATTTTGCATTCAAATCCTTCATTTAGGTGTCATCAAAGTCACTGATCTCGATAACAATCTGAGAACATCATACTCGCACCTATTAGAAGGCAGTAAATCGCCTGGTTAGTTTAGTTTTCAATTCATTGCAGCTTTCATTTTTGCTAACCTCTAATATTTTACTGAAGTGTTGTGTCTATAGTTAGGTACAAAATTCACACACACATTTTTGGCGCCCACCATGGGGCCTTGAAATGGGTTTCCAATTCAATTCTATCAATTTTTGTCTTTTCTTCTTGATTTTTGAGCCAAAAATATGATTTTTAAATTCTGTCCGTACAATTTTCGTACGAGTTTCTAACAAAAAGTCATCTCAGACTATACCCACCATCGTACGACAGTCTATTGGAGTGAGAATCATGCTAGACTATACACATTGTTGTTTGGAAGTTCAACTATTATATCATCATACACCCAGTGTCGTATGAGTTTCTGGACTGTCGTCTGGAAGCAGACCCATTATTGTACGATTTTTGGCACTAGGTTTTCATTGTCATTTCATTTTTTAGGGCAGTTTGTCATATTTGGTTTTTAGATTTCGACTAACAACTAATCTTAACAATTGAAATTCTCTTTTTTTTATTGACTCCTGCTGGTTTTGATTGGAAAAAGTGCAAGAATTGCTAAAAATAGGTAAAAATCTACTAAACGCATTGCGAGGAATCAGGTAATCTTCTCAGCTGATAAGACTTTAATTTTGGATCTAAAACGAACATCTCATGTGTCTAGCTTGAGTGACTTTTATTGCTTTCCGATCAAAGAATTCATTTGGGCTATAAAAATGAACATAGTTTGCTTTCAGCATCTTTGTTACACATAGTAATTAGGCCCCATGAACACTATTTGTGGATCTTGAGAGAGTGGGTTTCCAGCGAAACTCTTCTCAATGAAGGATCCCTTGTAGGTGGGGAGGATACTGAGGGAGTCTCACATTCCACTAGATCTGTGTGTTTTCAACTTTTGATCGAGGCATTCTCTCTCCGGAGAGGTTGATAGATCATAAGGGGTTGATGTCATAGATCTTTGTGAGATAATCTTGGTCTTAGCATGTCGGATTAATCTGTCTACTTTATTTGGGTTAAAAGTGAAAAGGCTAGGGGATTATGCTCTACTTCCTTTTTGGATAGTACCAGAAACTCAAATCCTTGAATCTAGAACTAGTCTCCATGTGGTATATCTTGTGAGTCACCTTTAGAGAGGGTTAATTGTAGTGGACATTCCCTTAATTGGGTCAACCACATTGACAGAACCTCAATCAGTAATAGCCATTTTCGCCGTGGTAGTGATAACTGCTATAAAAATGTTCTGTTGGAAGAAATCTCCACAGGTGTGGTCTCTTGTTGGGCTATCAGATCTCCCTAGCAGATCCTGAAGATTAAGTTCTCGGACTGTGTCAAAACCCCGGTGCACTTGGATTGGAGTTTGCCCTCTTGGATCATAAAAGTTGCAGAGTCAAACCATTACTAAAAACCCTAGTGAGGCCAAATTTTCATTTTCTAGGACTATGTGCGTTAATGCAAAACTTTTTGGAACATACATAATTAGCACTTCTGAGGATTAGCACAAATAAGTCACTTGATTGTTCATGCACAAGGTTGCTTTTGCCCTTGTTCATTATTTTCAAACATGCTTGAAATCACTTGCTTTCTATTTTGTGTGCTTGTTTATCTATCTGGTTATTGAAAACAAACAAATCTGTTACAATCCTCGAATCTGGACATTGAAATTTGCAAACAATCTGAAACTGAAAACCCTAAATTTGCAAAATTTGAAGTGAAATTCCTTTCTAGAGTCAAAAGTCATCTCAGGAGGTCATAAAGTCGTACGAGTTTTTATCAAATGTCATTTCATTACTGCCCAACTATTGTATGGTAAAGAACCCAGTGTCATACGAGTCTTTCTGCCAGTCAAATTCAAAAAAGTCAAATCCTATTAGCAATTGTCGTGCGAGTTTTGCAACTGTCGTACGAGCTTTTCAACTGTCATTTCATAGCATACCCACTGTCATATGAGCTTTTCAACTATCATTTCATAGCATACCCATTGTCGTACGAGTCTACAGAGTGTCGTTTGGGAAAATTTTGAAAGTTGTCAGAAAATTGTTAGAATTGCCAGATACTTAGCTTTTTTAGCCTATTTCCAAAATTTGTCAAACAAATAACTATGATAGGAACATAGCAGCAACTACTGAGAATCCAATCATTTTCCTAAGGTGGCCTTTTGAATCTGATTTAGCCTTCTGTTTAATCAATTTGAGTCTTTATCATCTTGTGTCAAAACCTTGTCATAACTATCAATCTTCAATCAATCATCAAAATGACTAAGTGTTGTGATATCTTGTCTGCTATCTTTTGGGAATCTACCCATACATCCAGGGCACAATATCCTTCACCCATGTCTAATTGAATCTTCAAACCAATCAAACCTTGACAAGGTTGCGTCATTTGGTCATCTTGATTCAATTCATTCTTCAGTTGTCTTCATCTTATTATTTTGCTTCACCCAAGGTTAATGGTGGAAACTAGAGCTTCCTCCCACAAGAAATCTAGGGAAATATCTCATACTTTACCTTTGACTCACATAGGTCCAACTTTTGAGCAACTCTGAGATTCTGGTCTTTACAAAGATGATGGTACTGGCAACCTTCGATTAAAAACTAGTTACATTCCTCCTTCATCAACTCATAGAGGTACCCAACAAACCCCACATCAATCTATTCCAAGGAGTCCACAAACTCCTACCATGTCTCAAGTAGGGACAAACTTTGGCTCTCAAAGAGCTCAATCTCAACATGGTGCAGATCAGGAACCCACACCTGAAGAAATTGCTCAATATCAAAATGATGATAACTTCAAACGAATGATGAAGCATTTCTTGAAAGAAGATAGAGAGGCATACTTTTTACAATTAGCTCATCAAGGAGCTAAACTTCCTCCCAACTTTAATGTTGAAGATATCATTATGCATGAGGAAGAAACTCCACTCACAGCTATGATGAAACAAATGCATGCCATGCAAGTCAAACTTAACAACCTTGAAAAAGAAAAGGAACCCAGGGAATTCTCCATGGAGGCCCTATGTCCTTTTCCATTCGACAAAGACTTGTACATGCCACCATTCCCAAAAAGAGTGGAGATGCCTAAGTATGATAAGTATGATGGACACTTAGATCCTCAAGATCATGTCAGAGAATTTTGTACACAATCTATGGATTTCATGCACAAACCAACCTATCTAATGCGTCTCTTCCCTCGATCTCTAGGGGGAGCAGCCATCCACTGGTTCTCTAGATTGCCTTCTACTATCAAAACTTTTGAGGAGTTGATCAAATTGTTTTATCAGCAATACTCCTACAATATTCAACATTTAGTCACCATGATTGACATCTGTAATCTCAAGCAATATCCAAGGGAACCATTCCTAACATTTCTCAAGAGATAGAGGAAGAAGTTCTCTCTATATGCCAGACCTATTCCAGAAATAGAAAAATTGGAAATCTTCATCAATAAAGTTGTTCCAGAAATCAATTATCCTCTACAAATGCAAGATCATACATCTTTTGATAAGATGGTGGACAATGCTATCAAAATTGAAAAAGTGCTTGTGAAAAAAGGAGAAATCACACTTCAAAAAGACAAGTATGAATCAGGATCCAGTTCTAAAGACAAGAAAAAAAATTGGAAAAAGAATAAAGGTATCATCACAGATGGTGTTGTTGACACTATCCATGCCCCATCAAAGGCACCAACCTACAACCTAACTCCTCATTCCCAAGCCATTAAAGCTTCAGAACAAAAGTCATCTGAACCATTCCAAAAGAAGCCAGAATACAAACCTTGGGATAAAAAGTGAAAGTTCACTCCTCTTGGAGAATCTTTAGAATCAACTATGAGAAATCTACTGGCTAATAATATCATCACTTTGCCAGCAATCCGACAATCTGATCCAAACCCTAAGCCACATTGGTGGAAAGAAAATAAATTATGTGATTTCCATCGAGGTAAAGGTCACAAAACTAATAACTACTTATGGTTGAAACACACCATTCAAGATCTAATTGATAGTGGAGACATCACAATTGACAATCCTAAGAGAAATAATGATCATATGACATTTACAGAACCATTTCCGCAACATGGTCAAGGAGTTTCAACTTCTCAGCCCAATATGGGGGCAAAAGTCAACTATGCCTACCCTGAAAATAATGCTGTCATCAATATGGTTGAACCATGTCTCTCTGAAAGTTGCAATGTCATCACAATTGTATGAAGAGAAAGAGATCATTCCTCAGCTAATGTAGTTACTCGATCACAAGCTCAGACACATCTAAAAGGACAAATCCTAGATTCATCTAATGTCCCTAAGATGCCCTTCAATCTTTCTTCCGCTTCCAAACAGAAGGCTGTTTCTAAATCTTCCAATTCTAAAGATACAAGGCCAACATCTTATAGCATTGTCCAACAACTCCAACACACTAATGCAAAAATATCCATGTTTGAGTTACTTTGGATCTCTCCAGCTCATAGAGCTATACTAGACAAAGCTTTGCTCGGTTCTAATGTTCCTGATGACCTCGATTTAGACAAGTTCTAGACTATGGTTGGACATCTTACATCTCTGCAATATATCTCCTTTTCAGAGGAAGATGATAACTCCTTGAGTCACCTGCATAATCAACCTTTGCATATAGAAGTCTTGATCTAGAACCGTAGAGTCAAACATGTGTTGATAGATGGGGGCGCGGGCCTAAACATTTGTTCTTACAGCTTGATCACACAATTGGGATTTTCAGAATTGGCTATTGATCCTAGAAAGAAAATAGCTATCAAAGCCTATGATGAACAAGAAAGATCTTCTAAAGGCACCATTGTCTTACCTATCAGAGCAGGTCCAGTTATCAGAGATACTATATGTCAAGTTCTTGATCTACCTTTAACTTACAACATCCTCCTAGGGAGACCATGGATACATGAAATGCAAGCTATTCCTTCTACATACCATCAATGTTTGAAGTTTCCTTATGAAGGAGTAGAGGTTACTATCCCCGCAGATCTGAATACAACTTAAAATACATTGAAGGAAAGTGTAGATAAGCTTGTGCCTAATAACAGAGAATCTTCCATTGAATCAACTAAAGAGGCATCCACATCTAAAATGGAAGATCTTGCAAAAGAGGTTAATATCAAAGAAAATAGTATGGGAGAATACACTATGGAGCCAGTCTTATCTTTGACATCTGTCCCTATCTCACCTAAGTCTTATGGACAATCTTTGAAACAATCCAAGCCCAAACCTAAGGAACCTCTTGAAGCATATAAAAAGAATTTTGTAGCAGAACAAGTATCCAAGCAAGAGTTTGAAGAGGATGAAGCTATGCTATCATGGCTATACAAAGATGAACCCGAATCCCCAGTTGTCCAAACTCATGATTCTACAGTATTAAAAGATTCTTCTAAGTCATATGGCCTAGGAGATAAATTAATAGCTAAGATGGGATATTTAGGTAAAGTACCTCTCAGAGTTCGAGGAAAAGGTCTTGAGGTACCTCTCCCACATACTAGTAGAGAAAATAAAGACAAAGTTGGCTTAGGCTTTAAAAAGAAACCCTTCCACCTCAAAGGTAATTGTTCTCATGTCATAGAGAAGATCGCACTAGGAGAACCCCTTCTTAAGAAAGAAGAAATAGAACCATCAGATAGTGATTCAGACAACTCAGAACTCATCCCCTATGAAAAATTGCCTAAAGAGATCAAAGACCTTCTTGATGATAAAGATGATCCAATCAAAAGAATTAATGTAGTAGAAACACAAGAACCTACTATCAATCAAGAGATAGTTGCAACACAAGAACCAGCTAATCTCGAAAACAATCAAGAAGAGGGAAGTGATAGTGATTATGAGACAAATTCCCATGAGTATGAATTCAAATCAGAATCTGAGGGTAACCCTTCTTGGGGTATTCACCCTGACTTTACTCATGTTCTAAGATTTCCTAGAGATCCTGAATCAGAAGCTGAATCAAATGACTATGAATGGGGAGCCATTCCAGAACCAGATGAAGATGAGCTTATTACAGAGAAACATGTTGATGTTATTCACCAATATGCACCTAATCCCAATGTAATTCTAGAGTGAAATGATGAACCTATCGAGTCTAATCCACCTATGGTTGAATTGGACTCCCATGATGACATTGAGCCTATTCACGAATTGAATTTCTTAAGTTGTAATGTCACCTTTGAACTTGAGCATCGGGTTAGGACCAATGATGACAAATCCATATCTGTAACATTGTCTCCCAATCTTTCCCCACTTTGACTATCCAATATCTAGAACTTATTGATCAAACCTCCACAAATTCGAGCCATGGTGTTTACACTTTTTCCAATGACTATGCCCTTGCTTGCTACCTCAATGCAGTTGAGCCTATGAGTACTTCCATCAGTGAACCGAGCATTAGCATGACAAAGTCAAACATCAAATATCTTAGTCAGAAAAATAAGAATAAAAAGAAAAAGAAAAGGAGTTCTGAGGGTGAAAACCACTTTGTGGCAGTCTCAAAACCTACAAAAGTAAAAAGAAAAGACGTATCCGAAGGTGAAAACCTCTTTGAGGCACCTAAGGATGAGATATTTGATGTCCTTATGAGTCATTTATAAGACAGATCTCTGGTTCTAATTAAGCCCACTCAATCTATCAATTTGGGTACAATAGAGGAACCACAATGGGTACATGTAGCACAATCATTATCAGAAGAAGAGAAACAAAAATTTACTACATTCCTAATAGAGAAAAAGATCAACTTTGCATGGAAATACTTAGATATGCCAGGGTTGGATCCGAATCTTATCATGCACCATTTATCTATAGCTCCTAATATAAAACCTGTCAAGCAAAAATTGAGAAAGATGCATCCTCATGTTGCACTCTTGGTAAAAGTTGAATTGGAGAAGCTACTAAAAGCCCAGTTCATCCGTGTCATAGACTATGCTGAATGGATCTCTAATATTGTACCTATTTCTAAACCAAATGGTTCAATCAGAGTGTGCACATACTTTAGAGATGTGAATAGAGTGTGCCCTAAGGATGATTTTCCATTACCTAACATTGATATGATAGTGGACATGACTGCAATATTTGAGATGTATTCTTTAATGGATGGTTTTTCTGGATATAATCAAATAAAAATTGCTCCAGAAGATCAGGAAAAACTACTTTCACATGTGCATGGGGCACCTTCTGTTGGAATGTCATGCCATTTGGGCTTAAAAATGATGGTGCTACATATCAAAGAGCCATGACTTCTATTTTTCATGACATGATGCATCGAACTATGGAAGATTATGTTGATGATACTTTAGCAAAATCTATGATTATAACTAAACATCTAAAGGACTTGAGCATGATCCTAGACAAAATGGAAAAGTTTAGTCTCTGACTAAATCCTAAGAAGTGTGCTTTTGGTGTCACATAAAGGTGTGACCTTTGCATGGAATGAAGAATGTGAAAAGAACTTTGACCATATCAAGAAATATCTATCAAATCCTCCTATCTTGATGCCTCCTGTTCATGGGAAGCCATTGATCTTATATGTCTCCACAACAGATACATCACCGAGGGCATTGCTAGCACAACAAGATGGGAACAAAAAGGAAAGAGCTATATACTATATCAGTAGAACATTGGTTGCATATGAGAAGAACTATTCAATGATTGAGAAAGCTTGTCTAGCTCTGATCTTTGCATCACAGAAACTGAGACATTACATGTTAGCTCATACCACACATTTGGTAGCTAAGATTGATCCACTCAAGTACCTTCTAAGCAAAGCTGCCCTCACAGGTAGATTAGCTAAATGGGTCATGCTCTTAAGTGAGTTTGACATTGAATATGTGGAATGAAAAGCTATCAAAGGATAGGTTGTTGCTAATCAATTAGTAGATGCACCTATGATTGATGATACACCAATGCAAATGGAATTTCCAGATTCCTCTATCATGACTCTTTCTTCTAGAGAATGGTAGTTATTCTTTGATGGCTCCTATACACAGAATGGATCTGGAGTAGGCATATTGTTCATAACTCCTCAAGGATACTCAATCCCAAAAGCATTCAGATTAAAGTTTCCTTGCACAAACAATATTGTTGAATATGAAGCCCTTTTGAATGGTATGAAAATAGCAATTGAATGGAGAGTAACAGAGCTACACATTCATGGAGATTCTCAACTTGTTATTCATCAAGTCAATGATGTGTACCAAACTAAAGATGAAAAGCTCCTTCCTTACAAGAGAATGGTAGATGATCTAAAGAAGTATTTTCTATCTATCACATTTGAGCAAATTCCTAGAACAGAGAACAAGGTTGTCGATGCAATGGCAACACTATCTACTTTATTACAACAACTTGAACATGAGCTACACTACGAGTTCCTGGTGGAAGGACTATCTTATCTTGCATATGATTCCCCCAAAACCCACATGATCTGCACTGTTGTTGGTCATGATTCATCCAGATACAAAAACCTATTTTCCTATCTCCAAGACCAAATCATTCCCGATGCCTTCAACCACCATGAAAAGAGATACCTTATCCGAAATGCCTCCCGATATGTCATTATTGGTCATGATCTGTACAAACAAGGTCTAGATGGTACACTACTTAGATGTTTAGAATGGGAAGAGTCTCAACATGCGTTAGAGGAAGTCCATGATGGTATTTGTGGGTCACACTCAAATGGTTTAACACTAGCTCGAAAACTTATTAGGGCTGGGTACTATTGGCCTGAAATGGAGAAAGAGTCTATCAAGTTTGCTAAGAATTGTCAAAAATGCCAAGTGCATGGCAACTTAATTCATGCTCCAGGGAGAGATCTAATTCCCTTTACTACACAATGGCCTTTTCACCAATGGGCCTTTGATCTTATAGGAGCTATACATCCTCATTCTTCTAATGGACATACCCATATAATCACAACTACAGATTATTTTACAAAATGGGTAGAAGCAGTCCCTTTGACACAAGCAACTGGAAAGCAAATATCTATGTTCATATTGAACTATATCATATGCAGATATGGGATACCTCATTCCATAATCATAGATAATGGTGGACAATTCAAGAACAAAGACCTAGATGATCTATGTGCCAAATTCAAGATCACACAACATTGGTCTTCTATCTACTATCCTCAAGGGAATGGACAAGTAGAGGCTTCTAACAAGAATCTATTAAAAATCTTGCACTGCACAGTTAATAAAATAGGAAGAGACCGACATCTCATGATTAATCCAGCTCTCTAGGCCTACAAAACAAGTATCAGAACACCTACTGGGGCTACACCTTTCACTTTAGTTTATGGTTTTGAAGCGGTACTGCCTATTGAGGTTGAAATCCCATCACTAAGAATCAGAATGCATGGTCAAGTAACTAATGATGACTACAGAGTGTTTAGGTTGCAAGAACTTGAACTACTAGATGAGCACAAACAAGTAGCATATGATCATCTCAGAGTATATCAGAAGAGAATGTCTAGAGGCTACAACAAGAAATTCAGACACAGAGAATTTTAGGTTGGTGATCTAGTCCTGAGAGAGAACCCTAAAAATTAATCACATCAAGAACACAAGGGGAAGTTTGAACCCAACTGGCTAGGTCCCTTTTTTATCACTGCTACTTTTAGCTCTAGTGCCTATCAACTCTTAATGACTGAAGGAGAGCAGCTTTGAGAACCAATCAACGTTCTCCATCTGAAGAAATTCTATGCCTAAGACATTTAGTCTATGGTAAAATGTCCTTAAAAAATCATTAAAATCAGAAAAAGTCCTGACAAAAATGAACATCTTGGTGAAAACCTGGTAATAGGCACCTTGATGATTCACAAAAAAATTGAAAAAATATCAAAAGTACAAAAAAATTGAAAAAAATGAAAGATACAAAAAAATGAGAAAAGAAAAAAAAGTGCCTTGGTGAAAACCTGGAAATAGGCGCCTTGGTAGCAAAAATAGAATCTCTGCCAAGATGGTGAAAAATCAAAAAATAGGTGCCACTTGTTTCAAAACACTCCATCTATCAGTGAAATCTTGGTCTTTTCCTAGCTTTTAGTCTTGCTTTAGTTTGTACATATCTCCCGGTTTGTTTTTGCATTCCTATTTTCAATAAGTCAGTTTGTACGCCAATCAGCTCAAGCGTCTATATCCTATTAATGTTCAAACTTGGGGGCAATCAATGTCATATCCTATGGCCTCCAATGTATCTTAGGAATGTCATATCCAGTCAGAGTCCTTTGAAGCTTCATTTGAGTCAATTTGTCTGTCTTGTCTCCAGAAAGGATTTTGCATCTACAACAATGCAATCAAACACAAACTGCAAACAATCTATGCTTTTTCATGCTTTTATCTCGTTGTATGCTTACTGATTCGCATTGAGATTTTTTCATATTATGATCCCTTGAGCTCTTCAATGATGTCCTTTACAGGATTTAGAGAGTGATGACTGGGGGCATAATCTTTTCTTTGTCTTCTGCTTGTATGTGAAAATCTAACAACTTTGGAAATTTTGGATTGAAATGGTGTCCAACTGTAAGAGCCTCTATCTCGAATTGGATGGCCATGCGTACCTTGACCATTGATAACCAAAAAATTTAAGGAGGTTTGATCTAACTATTATCTTTTTGAGTGAGTTCTTTCTCCTACTGTGAAACGTGATCTTACCTAAGGATGTGAATGATAAAGGGTCACTACGGGTAATTCACATTGGATTTAGAATGATCTCTTGATTGTTTGATTGTTTGATTGCGTATTCTGGTCATCATGACGTTCATGTTTTGATGCTTATACAAATTTCTATATCAAAATGGACATGATATTCAGGTCATCCTGGCATTTGTGCCTTGGTGCTTATATCTAATCTAACATTCTGAAAATAAAATCAATATTCATATATCCATGGTTGATTGACTAATGGATGTTGTATTGATTCCTACGCATACAAATCAATATTCATATGTATATGGTTTCATAACTAGTGGGAATTGTATTGATTTGTCCAGTTACCTAAAGTTCAATGATGATAACAAATCGACATATGATCAGTGAGTAGGTCCTAGGTCCTAGGTTGCATTTCATTTTGCATATTTCTTTGCATTTTGCATGTCTACATGATCTCACAAATGTTTGGAAACACTTCAAAGCTTAAACAATTCTTCATATCAATTCTTCACATCTAACAAGAGTTGAGTCTCACTCGAAGGTCTCTTCACCGAACCACCAGTAGTAACCCTCCTGGGTTAAACATCCTTTTGACATAAGACTGAGTACTTGTCTTCATCAACCTGCAAAAACATATCATGTGTATCGTTGCATTTACATCCCATATCATTACCATTTATTGCATTACATTACATCCAGTGCATAAGCATAAATCATACATATATCTTTTTAATCCATTACATGTGCATAACATCCATACATATGACATAAATCATTGCATTGCATTAATCCATACATACATTCTACACTACTCATAGCATAAACATCACATGATATCATCATAAATCAAAATGTGACAAGTACAAATGAAGTCACGACCCAAAATATCAATCTCATATATATCATCAACTCAAAATGTGTCAGGGGTGCACTACTGGCACAATATACAAAAGAATGAGCTCTAGAGAGCTATCAGAGTCAAAACAGTATATCAATGATAAAAAAGAACAAAGTATATCAAAACATAAGAACAGGAATCAACTATCGGCATGCTCCTCAGCATCTGGTGGAGGAGGGGGTGGTGCATCTGGTATAGCCTCTACTCTTAGTGCCCTAGCTCCCTCTAAGGCTGCCATATAATTTGAATATGTGGGTACTCTCTGCGTAGCAGGGACAACAATGTAATATGCAGACACATAATACGAAGCCCGTGAGGTTTGATGGGTCACCTTTGTCTGTAATCTCTGAACCTCTACATGAAACTCTACATGAAGCTCTGTATGCTGCCTATTTGCCTCCAGATACCTCTCCTCCCACCTAGCACTCTGTACCTTCAGGTCCTAGACCTGAGCTCTGAGACGTCTAATAATCTCTGATGAAGTAGGAGGTACACTAGGCTCATCCTCTGCTACTGGCATATCTGTGTCCTATGCTGGTTGTGCTGGCTGCTCTACCTGCTCTGTGGTACCTACTCTACGTGCCTTACAGTGTCTAATCTTAGCCCCTAGATCAAAGGGATCATCTGTACCCATATCTGTACCAGCACCTACAACCTGCTTAGTTGCTAATACATCATCTGCATAACCAACACTGCCCAAAGTGCTACTCTCACCCCTGGTCCATCTCTGTGAACCTGTGGATGTACCTGCTATAGAAGTAGAAGGATGAGGGGGCCTCATATGTCCTACTGGTCTCTGTAGTGGAGCCATCGCTCTTGGTTTGGGTGGTGTAGGATGTACTGCCTGAGGTCTGGGACCTAGTCTCATAGGAGCTCCTGTCACATCCATTGCCTCCTCCATGGAGGGTATCAACTCAGTGGGATCCAAGAATCTATGGATAGGGTGATCTGCAAGCCAAGAGATGTATCCATTTATGACCCTTGCATCAACAACCTATGGACGGTAGTCCCAGTCTCTACCTATGATAGTACTATACTCCTCTGAACATAAAGAATAAGTGAGCCTCTCTGTCCATCCGAGCCTGATCTCATGAACTATACGGGCATATGAAGTATACTCCTATGGGGCATCTTGTCTCTATCCATACTGACGCCACACTCTAGTAATGAGAAATCTCTCCAAAATAGTGGAGGACTGACCAATGAGTACCCGACTTTGAAAAAGGAAGCTATACTGCTCTCTCGTAGTGGGCCAGGCCTTTATCTGCAAGTATGGTCTCCAATGCACAAAAGTCATATCATCCAAGCATCATCTAAAATACTCAGTATGGCCCATGTGGACCTGTGTGACATAACTAGCATATGTGTATATCACTGGCTCCTGTGGTTGATGCTGTGTTTGAAAAACTGGTCTCAAAACTGGGATATGCTCCCAGGCCCATATCTGTAACCCAAGAGCTCCAAAAGTGAAGCTCTTGCAATCTTGATACACAACCTCATGCATCTCTAAAAACATATGTGCCAAAAGACACTGACCCCAAGCAAGCTCAGTGGGAGTCACCATAAGAAGTGCTACCATCAGGGCCCATCCCATCAAGAAACCATTCTGCTGACGGCTCGACATGATGAGCTCACCAATCATCCCAGCAATAATGCACTCTAAGCGGTGTGTCTGACCATATCTTTGTACAAGGGTCTCCCACGAAATGGACCTAGTCAACTGTGTATCATCACCAAATAGACACCTAAAAGCATGAAGACCTATCTGGCCGGTACTCACATACTCAGGATGCCAACTACTATGGAAAGGAATGCATAATATCCTATATACATCCTCTGGAGTCACAATGATCTCTCCAGTCGGTAAATGAAAAGTCTGTGTCTCTGAGTGGAACCTCTCGATCAACGCAGTTAGCAGACCATGATTTACCCTAATATTAGGTAAATGGATCAGATGCTCAAACCCATAGGTAGCAAGATGTACCCTCATAGGGTCAGGAAGTGAAACACATAGTCTTTGTGTCACGGGATACGAATGATGGACATGTACATCTAGATATGTGACCTATATTATACAGAAACAAGAAATTCTATCAGAAATTGGGTTCAACAACAAGCTAATAGTGTAGAAATTGAACGGTTTGGTATTTCAGAAGGTAGGTCAAAGAGTCAGCCATCAGGCAGAGCAATCAGAAAAGCAAAAATTTTGACCTAAGATGGAGTTTTGAACTCACTGTTTTTCATACGACAGTCCAGACTGGCATGACAAGTTATATGACTTTCCACAATAGACCAAATGACAACCCATAGTCATACAACACTGGACACTTCATCATAAAAGTTTTTAGGGACCTGATGAAATGTCGTACGACTCATGGGTCCCTTTCATACGACACTGGGAAGGTCATCAAACAACAAAGGAAATGCAATTCGAATGTCATACAAGTCTGGGGAAGGACTCGTACGAGTTTTCATACATGCGAAAATTAAAAAATCAAAACGCGTATGAAAAAAATTCTAAAAGGCTATAAAACATGAAAATTTTGAATTTTCAAAGGGGCACAGAGGTCCACATACCGGATGTCCATACTATCGAGGTCTATCATGTCTCCGGCTGTGCTCAAATCGATGCGAACTCACAAGTACCTTCGGTTCTCTCTGTTTTGCCATTTTCTCACTCAGAGGGCTCCACAAGATCTCAAAAGTCAAATGGTTGAAATGATTTGAAAATGACCCTTCCGACCTTTATATAGCTTTTGACCTAATTTTCAAAAGTGCTCCATTTTCCACGAAAATTGCACCTCTGGCTAATTTCGATGTTCTAAATCCATTTTCGGAATCAAAATTAAAATCTGAGATCGTTTATTATGTCAAAATTGTGATTTAAAATTTTGGGCCCAAGACGGTCTACTGCTGGCATATTCGACCTTCCATCATCACAGAAATCTAGTATTCCACTTAATTGATTATCTTACATCAAACTATCAAAATTTCAACTTGGTTTGCCATGGTCAACTCATGGTTTCACCGAGTCAAACTTGGTCTTTTGGACCTCCAAACGATGCAGAACGCATTCTCAAATGTGTTTAACCACTTCTCAAATCAATCAACATGCTTCTGACCTATTTAACGCTGACTTTTCTTGTCAGATTTCAATTTTGATCCCAAAGGGGGCATGGTATTGCATATCATTCAAAGTCTGTAATCTAATGTGAAATCATATCTTTGCTGAAATCATATCTTTCCTCAATAATCAAGACAAAAACCACGTCTAGTTATTGATTTATCAAAAAGACCTCATCGCTCAGGGCAAATCTATCATCACTTGGGGCATATCAGATTCATCAAGATCCATATCAATCTGGTATTCTCCTAATTTTGTAAACTGTATCAGCTTTTCGTAACCATCGGTTCATTAGTGTTATTTCCTTGGTTCTTCGGTAACTGAAGGGTTTAGATGTGATACCTACGTGATTCTTCTAAGGACAATCGAGTCTGGAATCGGTCACTCACTTCTTCGCAATCATAAGGTTTGAAATCAGGCGTTTTGACACTTTTGTTTCATCGTTGCTATAGTGAACATTATCTTTGGTCATTCAAGACCTAATATCATCATATCTTTCATATCAGTTTCATATCTTTATTGTACACAGACTATCTTTGAACCACTACGCTTCGCACAACAATTCAAAGAGGGGCAAAATGTAATACTCCAAAAATGGGCTATAGGTTCATTAACCTCTTACATCGACACATCGAACGAAATTGACATCAAAGTCTTAACCTAAGGCACATCAGCACATTATCGAATCTTAATTGATTATCCTAAATTCTACATCGGAGAATATTCTTAGTAATATCTTATTTTATCTTAATTATCTTTAATTTAGTGATTATTTGACGATAAATCCTATTTATCCTAAAGTTTAATTAATTGAATATTTTGAATATTTAATTAATTAAGTTTAATTCTACCACTTAATTATTTAATTGAATTTAATTATATTTATTCCTAATTATTATTATTTAAATTTGACAATAAATCAAAATTCCTATCATTAATTGATTAAATTCTTATTTAATTAATTAAAGCAAGTTGTCATATTTAATGATATTATTTTGAATAAAAGTTTAAAAAATAATTGATTAACCCATAAATCAATTGTTTTATTTTTCAAAATCAGTTAAGTTGGAAATAAATCACTCTATTATTAATTAATTCATAAATAAAACATGCACAATCACAAAAGCAGACAACTACCAATTATCAATTAAATCAAAAACTCTATTTTGAGTTCAACTCTGCTTTTGCATGTTTTTGTGAGTTAATTATTCTTTGTAATCAGATAACTCAAAAATCAAGCTAAGTTAATCTGAGTGATTTATGGCTTTTCTCATGCACCTCCAAAGCCCTAGATTTCTATAAATTAAGGCCTCAGCTCTTCACAAATCATCTCATATTTTTGCATCCTCACGTTGTCAAATTGGAGACTGAAGAATCATCTTTGCGAATCCAAGCTATTGTGAGATCATTCTTGTTTTTTTGAGTATTGCATATCATTTAGAATTCATCTTAGATCAATTCATTGCATATCAATTTCATCTTAGATTTTATATTCATATCAGTTTTCATCATATCATTGCATAGAAAATAAAAAAATTAGATTAATTGCATTGATTCATATCTAGATTTTGCATTCAAATCCTTCATTTAGGTGTCGTCAAGGTCACTGATCTCGATAACAATCTGAGAACATCATACTCGCACCTATTAGAAGGCAGTAAATCACCTGGTTAGTTTAGTTTTCAATTCATTACAGCTTTCATTTTTGCTAACCTCTAATGTTTTACTGAAGTGTTGTGTCTACAGTTAGGTACAAAATTCACACACACAGGTAGAAGAAGTGGGACAACCCACATTTGACCCTTCCCATCCTTACACCATTTTCTTATTAGTAGGACATGACTCACCTTGGTATGGATCCATTTATACGTATCTAAAAGAACAAACTTTACCCATGGACCAAACCCGAAACCAAAAGAGAAATTTCATAAGACAAGCCTCTCTTTACACCCTTGTATCTGACACATTGTATCATAAAAGTCTAGACGAAATGCTTTTAAGGTGTTTAGAGAAGGAGGAATCAATTTTAGCCTTACAAGAAATCCACGAAGGAATTTGTGGGTCACATTCGAATGGGTTAACCTTAGCGAAGAAACTTCTTAGGATAGGATATTATTGGCCTTTGATGGAGAAAGATGCATGACACATTGCGAAGACTTGTCACAAATGCCAATACCATGGAAACCTGATTCATGTGCCAGCTCAAGAACTGCATCTAATGACTACACCTTGGCCCTTTTATCAATGGAGGTTGGATTTAATAGGGATGATTTACCCGCCTTCATCAAATGGTCATAAGTTTATTATAATTGCAATTGAATACTTCATGAAATGGGTAGAATTTGTGTCATTATCCACTACCACGAGAAAGAAAATTTCTATGTTTATATTAAACCACATAATTTGTAGGTATGGTGTTCCTCAAGCCATCATAACTGATAATGCTAAATATTTCAAGAACAAATACTTGAAAGAATTATGTGAAAAATTCCATATGATACACCATTCATCTTCAATATATTACCCGCAAGGTAATGGACAAGCAGAGGATACTAATAAGAACATTTTGAAAATATTAAAGAGAACAGTGGACAATTCAGGTAGAGATTTGCATATTCAGATAAACCCTACTCTATGGGCCTATAGGACAAGTGTCAAAACGCCAACAAGAGCTACACCATTCTCATTGGTTAATGGAGTTGAAGCAATTTTGCCTTTGGAGGTAGAAATCCCATCCTTAAGAGTGTCACTACATGGATTGCTAAGTGAAGAAGACTATAGGGTTGCTAGGTTACAAGAATTGGAGTTGCTAGATGAAAGACAACAACAAGCCTTTGAACATCTTAAAGTGTATCAAAACCGAATGTCAAGGAATTATAATAAACACATCAAACCAAGGACATTCCAAATAGGTGATCTAGTGTTAAGAGAAAATCCTAAAAATCAAGAAGAAGGGAAATGAGAAGCAAATTGGTTAGGACCTTTTGTGATTACTTCTTTTGGAACAGGCACATACAAACTAGCTAATTGTGATGGAGAAGAGTTGCAAGAACCCGTCAATAGTATACACCTGAAGATATTTTACACATGAAGCAGATGAAAGGGTATAAAGAAAAAGAGTATCAGAAAATCAGATGAGGAAGCATCCTATTTATTGTATATAGTCAAAAGTGATCCTGAAAAAATTCAAAAATATTGAAAAATAGAAAAGAAGAAAAAAAAATGCAGAAAAGATAAAAAATAGGGGAAAATTGAGCATGAAGATATCCAAAAACATTAAAAAATGATCCTCAAAAAGATGTTGTCTCGATGAAAACCTAGCAAATAGGCACCTTGGTAGCAAAAAAAGAAAAATCTTGAAAAGAGGAAAAAGAGCAAATCAATTCAATCAGTGAAAACCTGGTAAACATGCGCCATTGAAAGTCAAGTCAAGTCTCATGCATAGTCGTCATCCTTGTAGATATTGCATTCACTAGCATTTGTAAATATTGCATAATAAAACCCCAAAATTACATTTGCAAATACCTAAAGCTTTTGTCAGAGGTTTGAAAAGTATCCAAGTCCAACAATGTAATGACATCAAACTGGGGGCAAATCTATCCTAAAAATAAAGAAGAATTCCTAAATCAATATCAATTGACACAAATCAATACATCAAATCACAAGAGAAACACTTAGACAATCAAATCCTTATAATCCAAACTTCAATTCAACAATGCAAAATTTTGATCAAAAATCTCACAATGACCTTACCTTTATCAGGATTAAAATGAACAATCAAATATGAAATGGATGGAACTATACTTGAAATATGGATTTGAAAAACATGGCAATTTTTTTTCTTTCTACAGTGATTACTTGATTGGTTAAATCATGTCTTTCTAGAAAATTGATAAAGTCTTGGACTAGATAAGCAATGATGAAAGCATGATATTTTATTGGTTTTTGAATGAGTGTCTTAAGATCAAGGTTTTTAAAATATGTATCATTCATCTAATGACATGATCATCAAAGAATCATCGAGGACATGTACATATGGAAAAACTGAGATCTCTATTTGTTTACACAATAAGATACCTTGGATATTTTGATGTTCAATATCATAATACCAAAATCCACTTGCAACATTGAATCCAATGAAAGTGGTATTCATACTCTCATGATTGAATCCAATCAGTGACAGTTGTACCAGCATTGGGAATGCAACATGGAAAGGGAAAATGTATTAATATCATCATGGTTGAACTAGTGATGATTGTGCCAATTTCAGGTCTCAAAATTGCTCAATGATGAAAATAAGCTCCTAAATTGTGAATAGTGACAGCTAGCTGCATCCATATTAGATTAAATGCATTTAAAGTAGCATGGATTCTGATCTTGAAAACTAATTTGGAAAGAGAAAATAAGAGGGGGTGGAGTAAACTAAAATTGAAAATTTCATCAATACCTTATGTGATAGATTAAGGCGCATTGCATTATATTAAGTACATTATTAAATCACATTACATCTTAGTTACATTCATCATAATTTGTGTTCATTTTAGATCATTCTTAAAAATTGCATTTATTAAACCACATTGCATCTTAGTTACATTCATCATATAATTTACATTCATTTTAGGTCATTCTTAAAAGTGCATAACTTGCATTGCATTAGTTTGCATTCATTATACATTTCATCATTTTAGTTGCATTCATTACATCGATCACCATATTATCATTGCATTAGATTGCATTATTAAATTCATATCATTATATCATTGCATTGCATTAAGTTCATTTTAAAATTTCATTCACATCATTCATTAGGTCACTACGTTATTCATTAAGGTGCATTCATTTAAGATTCATTACATTCAAAATTTGAATTATATTCAAACATATAAGTGTATTGCATTAGGTCATCCAATTGCATTAAGTCCATCATTTATCATTAATCATCATATCATTAGGAATTTCATTAATCATTAAGATATTTTGCATCTAATAGGTTAAATACATCTATCTATCATTAAGTACACACATTAATCATTAAATTCATTAAATCATATGAGTGCATTTAAATCCATTCATGGCATTTACATTTCATTATCATCTAGTTCATTACATTGCATTACATCATCCATAAAACATAAAATACATTCATCCACATCATTGCATATCATAAACATTAAGCATTAAATACCATCATTAGAAATCATTAAGCATTAAACTATGTAATCAATGCATCCATCTAAACTATGTCATAAATAAGACATTCATTTGCATAACTAAGCATAATATGTGCATCCATATCATAAACTGCATCTAAAAAACATCAAAACATAGCATAAAGAGATAGATCATATATAACTGCATGTCATAAATCACCTGAAAAGTAAATCCAACGCATGATGACATCACATAAAGTAAAACTATCAAAGTAAACAAAGTTCATGGTATCATCAAAGTATATAAATCAGAGTCTAGAACATGAATAGTATCGAGCACATAATAAATATCATCTGATAAAAGAATATAATGTACAATATCTTGATAATATGAATCATAATTTACATCAAAAGGCTCATCAAATATGATCAACTATTAGAACTACCCCCAACACCATCTGTACCTGGACCCGTATCAGGACCGCGACTCATGCTAGCCTGTAACTCATGCTGGCTCATGGTAGCCATTAAGGTCTGCATCATGGTGCTCATTTGAGTAACCCGCTATCTAATCTCTGATACCTCAGCATGTAAAGACTGAACATCAGAGGCTTGTGTTGGTGCTTGTGTAGGGGGATCCTGACAAGAGGGTGGAATCTGAGAAGGATATGGAAGCTGCGAAGGAGGAGGACCTTGAGGAGGAGGAGCCAGAGGTACCTGTGCCACCTGATCTACCAAAATTTGTGCAACATGTGCGTCAATATCGACAACCACCTGAGGTGCAATCGGTCTAAAAACCCAAAGTCTATGTTGACCCCACCTAGCCAGTCTATCATGTCGAACCTAGTGAATAGCCTGGAAGGGGCCACCTTGCACTCGAACCTGACCACCCCTCATCTGTACACCACCTCTAATAGGAGTGGGGGTAATAACCACATGTATAATGACTCTACCATTCTGTCTCACCATGCTTGCTCATCGACCCCGACAACCACCTCTGCCACCACCACCGTCGCCATTGTCATCATCATCTAAACCCTCGTCAATACCAGGTACCAGCTTAGTAGGATCTGTGAATCTCAGAAATGGGTTATGTAAGAACCACTATGCATAATCATCTGTCATGCCGACATCAACAATATGCTCCCTCATTTCCCAAGCTAAATGAGGAAGGACTAATAACTCATCACGAGTTGTCTGATAATCAATCTGGGGACCCCAAAGGGATCACTCCACTTGTACTCAAGCATATAATGCCAAACCCTGCGGCATACCCTATGGTCGGCCAAACTGCCGAAGAACCCCGAAGAAGCAAAATCTCTAAATAACCAAAGGTATCCGCCCTATCATCCATCTGGGCATGCACATAAAAGGAAGCTCATATGCATCCTCCTCCCATGGCTCGTATCCTAGATACAGCCTCCACACTACCTAATCAATGTCATCGACAATATGCTTCCAATAATCTAACTTGCCCAGGTGAGCCTAGACAACCATACCATCATAGATAAAAGCGAACAACCATCCAGGATCACACCGCTGCACTGCAATAGGATGAGTAATGAGGAGATGCTCCCAAGTCCATAATTGTAAGAGGACTACTCCTATAGATAGAGTAGCCCCACGCCTGTATATAACATCATGTAACTCATGATACAGCCGTGCAAGTACACACAACCCCCTATCAAATCTACAAGGATGCCCAATCATATCCTCTAGGATACAACCCCATCCAACTATGAATCCATGACCATGATGATCAGGAACAATAAATCCACCAACTAGTACTCCAAGTACTGCAAGAAGCATAGGAAACGAAGGGAACTGCACCTAGAGAATACTATCTTTATGATAGTAGGGTCTCCAAACAACCACTTGTATACAGTGCCATCATACACCTGGTCATAATAAACTATCTACCCATGAGTAGGGATCCTTAGTAGCCTATACACGTCCTTCAGGGTGATGGTCATCTCACCCATAGGCAAATGGAAGGTGTTATGGTCAAAGTACGACCTCTCTACCATAGTTGTCAAAAGGCCCCGATTCACTTGGAATCGAGGTAAGGAAAGTAAGAAGGAGAAACCACATCACCTGATCAACTGATGCTCCTGCTCGCTAAGATCGTCGATCATCTCGAAAGGAAAAGGGAACAAACCTCAGACGGCTAACTTTTAGAGGTGAGCCTGGGGAAGCAAGTTAAAATATATCAAAAATCAAAATCATTAAATGTTGAAGCATCACAAGTCAATCAACAATCTAAAATCAATCAAACCGCTATTAATTTTCTTAATTCTATTCAGAGAGGATGGAAAATTCATCATCATAATTGACCAACCAATCAGGATTGACAAACAAAATTTAACATCACATGACTAGAATTGACATCAAATGACTTGTCTCAAACATGACTCAACACCCAAGCCAATCAACTAATCGACGAAACCAGACAAGAAGGAAAATTAACTGAAAGATTAAAAAATTCATAGAAAAAGGGTGTATGCGCTATTTAACTGATTATATGTGCTAAAACTCAAATGTGCTTCTTAAAATTTTAAATCCACTACTAAAACTATTGAATGCACTGAAACAATGTGAATGCGCAACAAAATCTTGAATGTGCTACAGGAATCATTTGTATGCGCTACTAAAATTATTAAAAGCACAATTAAATTTATACGCGTTGCAGGAAACCCTAAATGCGAATTCTTGACCTAAGGCATGCTTTTGGATGCGCATCAAGAAGTATTGAACACGCAGCAGAAAATTGCAGGTGCACTAAAACAAGGTTTTACGCATTGCTAAAATGCTTAAATGCGCAGTAAAAATTAAAAAAATAAAAAACTAGGGTTTTTCTATGAAAAATTCATTTTTTTTCAAATTAAATGCATTAAATTGACAAAGGAGGTTATCAGGGGTATATACCGGAGGTCCATAGTCAGTTAGGCACTGATATCAATGACCCTGCTCGAATCTATGCTTGCAATAAGGGACAACCATCATGAAACTCTCAAAGAAGGCAGAGGATAAAATTCAAAAGCAAAGGTGAAAATGAATAGTGAAAATGACTTTTTACCCCTATATATAGCCTTTTTTACCTAAAAAGGGGCACAGTTTAGCAGAAAATGACCTAAGACCCAAATTGAACACCTAATCAGCCAAATTAAGGGCATTCATCATTAGAGGATCACAAATACAATATCAAAAATGAAATCAAAATTAACACTTAATTGACAATATTCAACGAAAATGATCACAAAACACAAGTCCTTCAACAAAAATCAAATTTCATTTCATTTCCGAGGGGACATACACTCCGATTATCAAGATCATCATCGATAAAATCAAATCAATGGCATAATAATTCAACGTAATTTTTTTTAGATTTATCATATGGGGCATCAAAATATCAAATCAAGTCAAAACGGATATTGCATCAAGGATCTATCATCAAAATGAGCATCAAGAACTTCAATCAATCGAGACTTCATCAGATCTATCATCAGTATCTGCATCTATCATCAACATCAAAATCAGACATCAGTTAGTCAAGACTTTGCATGAAGATATGAGACATTCTTTGAACCCATGCGCTTCGCACATCAATTCAAAGAGGGGCATTTGTAATCACCTAAAAATGGTCAAGATTAATTCAAGTGAGCAACTAAGACAAAATTGAAGCAATAATTACAATCAAGCCAAAAATCCAATAATAATTGAAAATCGAAAGCCAATAAATCAATTTAAATTAAATAAATCAATTAATTGTGCAATTAATCTAATTAATTGTATAGTTCAATTTAAAATCAAATCAACCCATTCAAGGAGTACACATGACTAAACAAATCAATTAAATTCAATTTTTTAATTCCTAATTTCCCGCACCCACCACATGGGAGGAAAATACCTCAACCAATAGGAATTAAGGATTGGGCTCACATGGATCAAAAGCAAATCAAATCTCAATCACACATAAGGTGAGAGCATCTTGACCACTCATTTTGTCTCTTTGTCCCAAGCTTTGAGGACAAACCATTTAAATTGTCCCTAAAGATGGAACCATGGACTTAACCTTCACCCAACCATGATCAAAGTAACTCCACTCACTATTAAAATATATAAATAGAAGACCAAAATCGGGAGAAAAGGATTCACACATCTAAGAATTGCGTCAAATCTCTTGAGTTTTTGAGCTAGAAAGGCATTTTAAACATAATTTGAGCATAGTTTTTTTAGTAAAATTAGGCTTTAATTGTGTTAATCTTTATCATTTCTCATTTTAAGGCTGTCGCTAATGAAGGCTTGCTAAGAGCTTACTATTAACATATTTAAACAAAGAGCCATAGGGTGATCATTAGTTGTATTTGCATTTGAATAGCTCACTAATTGTGGTATTTAGTTTATTTAGATCATTTATTGCTAAGCTAACCCTATGAAGGTACTTTCAATAGTACACAATGGTAAGTACCCACAAATCTTGATTTAATGATATATACACTTTTATATTTTAGAAAGTATTTATAGTACATGCAGACATTTAATTTCCACAATTTATAATATTTATGAGCATTGTTTCTAAATTTAATTACTTGATTTTTTTTCCATCATCAAAGAAAATTTCACAGAATCATACCCCAATATATTAACAAAGATGAAAATTCATGAAAACATTGGAATTTTTTCCATCATCAAAAGAAAAATCCACATGGTGATAACCCAATAAAATTCACAGTTGATCAAAATAAAATGTAGGTAGTGTTTAAACAACAAAGAAAACACTCAAAATATAAGAAAACATCTATAATACTTGCAAACATGTAATTTCCCTAGTGTAAGGTACTAAGATTCATTGTTAATGCATTTGATTCAGAAAAGATATTTTGTCACTCATAAAAAAAATTCATATAGCAAATCAAGAAATAATAAGCACTAATCTATAATATCACTTAATAATATTAACTAAACTAAATATCTAAAATACTTGTAATCCAACCAAACATTTATTATTTCATTAACCTTATTAAGGCTACCATGATTACAACTTGATTTAATCCTAGAAATGTTTTGAAATAGATTCAAATTTTACATTAAAAAAATCTCATATTTAATTATGTTAAAATGAAATAACATTGTTTTGTGGTATTTACCAAGTCATCATTAACTGTTCTTTAAAAAGAAAATATTGGTAACAATAATAATCTTGAGTTAAATCTACAATCAAATATCTTTGCACTGTGAATAAGTGAACCAAGTAATAAAAGCCAAGCTATAAATCTTACCAATAAGACCAAACACCCTAAATAAACTTTGACTTGCCATCACCAAATAAGAAATAGATTTGAACTAGAATCATATCCCCATCAAATATAAATTTATGATAAAATATAAATCTACAGAAATGAACGAAGACAATCAACTTCGATGTGGAGAGCAGAGCAAATCCTATGCAAAGTTATAAGTTGCAACACAAGTTTCAATATTTCAACACCATTAAAGATCTAACAGAATCCTAACCTTGAATTTAATCTCAAAAATCATTT